>JALIZH010028460.1:0-10685 GCA_030522465.1 Rhipicephalus appendiculatus | reverse complement strand
TTGAAATGGGGTTTATTGACAGACGTTGTACTTGAGCAGGAAGCCTGTGGACTCCAAAAACGGGTGGCGACAACCGGCACAAGAATCGCAGCACGGGTAACCACAGCTCGCGCTCGGTCCTTCTTCTAAGGTGGTGGCCCACTACGGCATATTGTTCTTCTTCCTCCTTACAACACCCCGGCGACAAAGGGGAGCCATCCTGGCGAGTCATGGTGACGACAGAAGGAAGGGGTCGTGATATTGCTTGAGGCGACTGACATGGACTGTCTCGTGACCAAGGCGGCGCCTGTCTGTAGATGGGTTGACTGGCTCAATGACATACGTTATATCAGAGCGACGTTCCACGACGCGGTAAGGACCGCGATACTTTGGGGCAAACTTGGACGACAAGCCAGAGGAGTGGAAGGGCAATCGGAGCCAGACGAGTGAGCCTACGGCGAAAGTCTGGACGTGCTGGTCGCGGTCATGGCGTTCTTTTTCGAGGGCTTGTTTGTCCGAGGTGAATGAACGCGCCAAGAGACGACACTCTTCAGCTTGCTGTACAATTTCAGATACAGGGCTGAATTCGGAAGCGTCTGGACGATACGGCAAAATGGTGTCAAGAGTGGCGGATGGTTCACGGCCATATAGAAGAAAGAAAGGCGAAAAGCCTGTTGTTGACTGCGTCGCGGTGTTGTATGCATAAGTTACAAATGGGAGTACCACATCCCAGTTCGACTGGTCAGAATTGACGTACATCGCGAGCATGTCTCCCAGCGTTCGGTTGAAACGCTCAGTTAGACCGTTGGTCTGCGGGTGGTAAGCTGTAGAGGTGCGGTGAACCGTGTGGCACGCGCGAAGAAGTTCTTGAAGAACTTCGGATAAAAACACACGCCCTCTATCGCTGAGTAGCTCGCGTGGTGCACCGTGACGCAGGATGAATCGTCGCAAGATGAAGTTGGCTACGTCCCGAGCACCAGCTGAAGGTAGCGGAGCTGTTTCCGCGTACCTGGTTAGATGGTCTACGGCGACAATGACCCATCGGTTTGCAGCCGCGGTGTAAAGGGAGCGGTCCATATAGATCGATGCCAACACGATCGAAAGGGCGTGCCGGACACGGTAGAGGCTGCAGTAATCCTGGTGAATGGGCAAATGACTTGCGTTGTTGGCACAATGGACATGATCGAATATATTTTTGGACGAACGTGTACATGCCCCTCAGTAGTAACGCTGGCGGAGCCGTTGGTACGTTTTCAACGCGCCAGCGTGAGCATGTTGCAGGTCAGCATGAAAATACGCACATATGTCAGATCGCATGTGGCTTGGTATAACCAAGAGCCATTTACGACCATCCGCTTGGTGGTTTCTTCGATATAATAGCGCGTCTCGTATCGCAAAATGTGCGGCTTGGCGACGAAGAGCACGAGGGTACGCAGACGTGGAAGTGTCGGAAAGGAGGTTGAGTAGAGAGACAATCCACGGGTCTTTTCGCTGCTCGGATGACATGCTCGTGACGGCGATGGCAGTGATGGGAAATTCAGCTTCTGAGTGTGGGTCTTCACAGGATGGCAGTGGTGATCGAGAGAGTGCGTCCGCGTCGGAATGTTTTCGTCCGGATCTGTAGACGACTCGAATGTCAAATTCTTGTAGGCGAAGGGCCCAACGTCCAAGGCGACCGGTAGGATCTTTCAGAGAAGCTAACCAACAGAGTGCGTGATGGTCGGTTACGACGTCGAAAGTCTGTCCGTACAAGTAAGGACGAAACTTGCTTAATGCCCACACAATTGCGAGGCACTCTTTCTCGGTGACTGAGTAGTTGGTTTCCGCTTTCGTGAGTGCGCGGCTAGCATATGCGACGACGTATTCTGGAATGCCGGGCTTACGTTGTGCGAGTACTGCGCCAAGACCGACGCCGCTAGCGTCAGTGTGCACTTCGGTCGGAGCAGTGGGGTCGTAATGGCGCAGAATGGGTGGTGACGTAAGCAGGTGGCGCAGTGCGTCGAAGGCGTCGTCACATGCTTGGGTCCAATCGGAAAGGTTAGCAGGGCCAGCAAGTAGTTTCGTAAGTGGGGCTATTATCGATGCAAAGTTACGGACGAAACGGCGAAAATAAGAGCACAAGCCGACGAAGCTCCGAAGCTCTTTGAGTGTTGTCGGCTTCGGAAACTCTGCGACCGCACGTAGTTTGTCCGGGTCTGGAAGGATTCCATCCTTTGAAACCACATGGCCAAGTATAGCGAGTTGGCGAGCCCCGAAGCGGCACTTCTTCAGATTAAGCTGAAGGTTTGCCTTGGTAAGGCACTGAAGAATCGTGCGCAAACGGTCGACGTGTGTAGGAAAATCTGGGGAGTAGACAACAATGTCATCGAGGTAACATAAACATATCTGCCACTTTAGGCCGCGTAAAATGCCGTCCATCATTCGCTCAAACGTTGCAGGCGCATTGCAGAGACCGAATGGCATTACTGTGAATTCGTATAGGCCATCTGGCGTAACGAACGCTGTTTTAGGACGGTCACATTCTGCCATCGGAACCTGCCAATAATCTGAACGCAAGTCCAATAAAGAAAAGTATTCGGCCCCTTGTAGGCAATCGATGGCGTCATCGATGCGGGGAAGAGGGTAGACATCTTTCCGCGTAATTTTGTTGAGGCGTCGGTAGTCCACACAAAATCTAATTGAACCATCTTTTTTTCGTACGAGCACTACAGGTGAAGACCACGGACTTGAGGAAGGCGTAATGACCCCGTGCTGAAGCATGTCATTCACTTGCTCTGCAATGATGTTACGTTCCGTTGCTGATACACGGTAGGGGCGTTGTCGTAAAGGAGTGTGAGTTCCAGTGTCGATACTGTGAGCAACGGTGTTGGTTTGGCTCAGCGGCTTCTGCGGAAAGTCGAACGAGTGTCTAAACTCATGAAGAAGCGCGATAAGTTGTGCCCGTTGCTCTTGAGGGAGCGCGCTGTCGATGGAGCGATTGAATACATCCGAGCAGACGTCATCCGCAGTAAAACGAGGAGTCACGGCGTTCAACGGAAGCTTTGGGCCAGTTTCGCAAGACTCAATCGGCACGATAGCGTTGTCGTCGACAGGCTGGACGTGGCCAAGCGTCTCGTTGCTATGCAATGTGAGAGGGCATAAGCTGGGGTTGCAAACAAATATTCCAGTCACATGCTGATGAGGCGGTAGAACGGCAAATGGCAGCGATGTACTATGGCGGCGACTGAAAACGTCAGATGGTGTGAATACAACGGTAGTGCTCGAAAACTCAGTACAGTGGACAGGAACTATGATGGCACTAAGAGGTGGAACGGTAGTGTCAGTAGCAACAACAAGCTTGCCGACACGAGGTCGTTCTGTGTCGGTACACGGGGCATCAGAGAACACGGAAAGTTCCACCATAGCACGAGCGCAGTCAATGACGGCGTGGTGTCGCGACAAGAAATCCCACCCAAGTATCACGTCATGCGAACACGTGGCCAACACGATAAACTCGATGTGATACAAGACGTCTTGAATGACGATTCTGGCCGTACACGCTCCAACTGGTTGAATGTGTTGAGCGCTCGCCGTACTGAGCGACAACCCGCAAGGTGGCGTCGTGACCTTTCTTATAGAGCGACAAAGTTTTCGGCTAATCACAGATATGGCAGCACCAGTATCCACGAGCGCGAGAGTCCGCAAACCTTCGACGAACACTTCTATAACATTGGCGGGGGACAGGCGAGGACTTACACAGTGTGACGACGACGCAGCTCGTGCCTCCGGAGCTGCGGCAATCAGTTTTCCGTCTCCAGCGGGTTCGGTCGTCGACGCGGGGGTGACAGAGAACTGCGCCGTGGTGAGTGTGAACGACGGGAAGTGAACGGTCGGTACTCGGAAGCGCGTCGGCGGTCTCGTTCGGCGGGTAGCGGGTCACATTCATCTGGCGATAGGTCACGTTGAGATGGCAGTTCTTGTGGTGCGTTGTACGGGGCCCGGGAAGAGTAGTCGGGGTATCTCGGTGTAGCCGAGGTCGCTGCGAAGCGCCGACGACAGAAGCGCGCGACATGGCCTGGATACCCGCAGGCGTAGCAAATGGGACGGTTGTCAGCTGTGCGCCAGGGGTTTCCGTAGCACTGCTGTGTACTGGGCGTCGTTGGTACTCGCACAGGTTGACGTGTCGACAAAGGTAGAGGTCGCGGCGGACTTGCAGCGACAGCCGCATAAGTCAGTGGCGCGGCGACAGGTGTTGTCTGAGGAGCGGACGGCAATGCCTCGGAGACCTGCTCCTGTATCACCTGTCGGATGGCGGGTATGAGACGCTCAGTAGTGGGTTCCGTTGTCGGTAAATACGACAGGCACGAAAGTTGTCGAGCCACTTCCTCGCGAACATATCGCTTGATTTCGGATATTAGCGTGCTGTGCTCACCACCGAGCGTCAACGCCGCAAGAGTTTCGTCTGTAGCCGCTGGCCGCCGTGTCAAGACCCGTTGTTTACGCAGCTCCTCGAAGCTCTGGCACAGAGTGGCGAGTTCAGACACGGTCCGCGGGTCCTTGGCCAGCAGCATCTGAAAGGCGTCATCGTCTATGCCTTTCAAGATGTGTCTGATCTTGTCTGCTTCGCTCATCGAAGGGTTAAGTCGCTTGCACAAGTCGAGCACGTCTTCGATATAACTTGTGAAGCCTTCTCCCTGCAGCTGTGCACGCCCCCGCAGGCGCTGTTCAGCACGGAGCTTGCGCACTTCGGGACGACCGAACACATCGGCAAAGCGTTGCTTAAAAGCACCCCACGTGGTGAATTCGGACTGGTGGTTGTTGAACCAGAGGCTTGCTACCTCTTTCAGGTAGAAGGAAACATACTGCAGTTTCGAAGGGTCGTCCCAATTGTTGCTCGCGCCTACCTTTTCAAATGTCGACAGCCAATCTTCGACGTCTTGGTCATCGGTGCCGTTGAAGAAAGGTGGATCGCGCACGCGTAGCGCAGTTGGCACGATGACCATCGGTGCTTGGGTCGTAACTTGCTGGGTGTTTTCCTCGGCCATTTCTGGGGGAGTGGGCAGTCTGCTGTTGCGGAGTTCCAGGTTGAATACCCAGCACCTCCACCACTCTGAAATGGGGTTTATTGACAGACGTTGTACTTGAGCAGGAAGCCTGTGGACTCCAAAAACGGGTGGCGACAACCGGCACAAGAATCGCAGCACGGGTAACCACAGCTCGCGCTCGGTCCTTCTTCTAAGGTGGTGGCCCACTACGGCATATTGTTCTTCTTCCTCCTTACACAGTGGACTACGCACCACTCGAGCGGAAGCGGGACCTTACACTTGAGCGGCAGTGGCGACACCGAGCAGCAAAACCAGAGCTTGGAGTTCAGGAAGCGCAATTCGTGTGTCCAAGAGGAGACTAAATGCCAGCTGAGGTAGCTAGATGCACCGCATTCGCAACAGCAAACAGCAGAAGGGACACTTCGGAACAGAAGGTAGAAAATCGCAGAACAAACCACATAATTACACGAAATGGGCAGATAAACACCTTGGAAACGCCGGCGAATAAATGCCCCGCAGCTCACACACCTCTCACTTGTGGCGGAACCTGGTTTTTTTTTTTCGCTTTTTTTTTTTCAATACACCCTCTAGGGGGATTTTGCACAGGGTGAGAAAAGAATTGGGCCATTTGCACGCATTGAAAACCGCCGGAGAGCGAACGAGCACGCGAGTGTAGTCATCGGCTAGCGAGAACACGTGGTGTCATAAATCCGCCGCTAGATTTGAAGTACGCGCGCTTGGACTTCATTGGGCAAAGCGAGATCACGTGGCCCTCGGGCTCAGATAGCGGCGTTTTCGCGAACGTTTCGCGTCACGCGATTTGCCGCCGACGCAACCGAAATCCTACCAAGTATACGCTGCTTGTTCGTCTGTCCGAGCCAACGAAGTGACAGCGTAACGCCAGCGTTTTGTGTTAAGGCCTGACCACACGTACGCGTTGCAGCGCGTCAGCGCGTGTCGTGTAGACTCGGCGCCCCGCCCTCTCTCTGCTGTGAAAGAGGGCGTGCTGTTTCGTGTAGCTGCTCGGCTTTTCCCTTCATAGCGAGGGGGCGCGGCGCAGCGTCTGCACGCCACGCGCTGACACGCTGCAACGCGTACGTTTGGTCAGACCTTTAGACACAGATCTATGGAAGAGAGTAGTGGAGTCGAAACGCCGGCGTGTTGCCTCTGTTTGTGACAAATATCGTAAGTCTCGTATACAGGCCAGCATCAGAGGATTTCGCTGAAGTCTACAGTTCTCAGGACGCGTCATAGGCTTCCGCCAAGCGGAAAGCGCTGGTGGGCATCGTTCGCCCTTTCATTTAAGATCCAGTTGTTTCGTCTTTCTTTCCCCGTCATTTCTATAGAAAGAGATATGTTGTACCGCCCGTTGTTTATTTCTCTCACCGCTTATTCTCGTAGCAAGACGCTTTTTTGGACGCCAAGCAGAGAATCTCTATCATTTTTCCTTCTACCGGAGTTTTATTCCCTATCCCATGAACCCACGATGTACGTTACCTCAATAACAATATTGCGCCCGTCTATGCTTTAGTCGTTACGAATCTTTCCTGTTGTGTTCGCAACTCATTTCCAGCTTGCTCTACCCGTACGCACGACGGGACAGCCACGCGAGGGCAGCCCATAACTACACGAAACAGGAGCGCGAAGCTTGCGGGCAGGCATTAAACGCGGGTATAGGAGTCCTACCACTCGAAATGTCGCCTTTAGAGCAATTCCTCAATGAGATAACGGGATTGGCACTATGTTTATAATTTCCTGTTGTATCTTTAGTTATGCAACCACCACGACTTATACAGTGCCGTGTTGAATTCATATCGATAACTGTATTGATACTGTATCCAAAGTATAACCCATCCAACGATAGCGCAATATTGCTGCAGTGTCTAGGTAAACAAATACACCGGATTGAGTCTGCGGGAAACAGCGAAAATCAGATTTTTTTTTATTGTTAAGTGTCGCTGTCCCGCGCAGTGCACCTCAACAGGCTGACGATTGTCTATCATCATCATTACTATTATTATTATCAATAACAGCAACCCCCCCGCCCCCCCCCCCCCCCCGCTTCGGAGATCATTACACCCAGCTTCACTCCACGATAAATCCCTTCTCAATGTGCAACTTCTGTGCTTTCAAACATATAAGGTGCCAAAAGCTATAATCACGTACCCCCCTGGGGTGGCTCAGTGGCTTGAGCGTTACGCGACTGAGCCGTTTGTAGTGGGTTAACAACCTGGCTCCAGGGGCAGCGCGCAATTGGAGGATGCCGCGCGAAAAACGCTCTACAAGAGTTTCCCAGCAGGCCTCGACTGCTGGGCTGTAAATATTGTATATAGTGTTGATCCGTTGTTTTAAGTGTATTTATTATGTATTGTAGTGTATTTATTATGTATTGTAGTGTATTTAATATGTGTTGTTAAGTTTCTGTTTGAGGGTAGAGGTTGGGTCGGGAAAACAGAAAGACAACGACATATATTGGATAATGAGGGGTACGGGATTTCTTTTTTTCCCCGATCTGTATCATGATTTGTTTATGAGACTGTGAGAGCCGTGCATAACCCAGTTTCTTTTAAACAGTGCAGCTGTTCCTGGATCGACATTTATCCGTCCGGCGTCACGCAGCAGCCGAGCCTGGTCACGTGACCAGGAAGGGGGGGGTATAAAAGCTGCCGCGCCACGAAGGAGCTCACCAATCAGAGGGCGCCGTAGGATGGGGCAGTGGACTACGCACCACTCGAGCGGAAGCGGGACCTTACACTTGAGCGGCAGTGGCGACACCGAGCAGCAAAACCAGAGCTTGGAGTTCAGGAAGCGCAATTCGTGTGTCCATGAGGAGACTAAATGCCAGCTGAGGTAGCTAGATGCACCGCATTCGCAACAGCAAACAGCAGAAGGGACACTTCGGAACAGAAGGTAGAAAAAATCGCAGAACAAACCACATAATTACACGAAATGGGCAGATAAACACCTTGGAAACGCCGGCGAATAAATGCCCCGCAGCTCACACACCTCTCACTTGTGGCGGAACTGGTTTTTTTTTTCGCTTTTTTTTTCAATACACCCTCTAGGGGGTATTTTGCACAGGGTGAGAAAAGAATTGGGCCATTTGCACGCATTGAAAACCGCCGGAGAGCGAACGAGCACGCGAGTGTAGTCATCGGCTAGCGAGAACACGTGGTGTCATAAATCCGCCGCTAGATTTGAAGTACGCGCGCTTGGACTTCATTGGGCAAAGCGAGATCACGTGGCCCTCGGGCTCAGATAGCGGCGTTTTCGCGAACGTTTCGCGTCACGCGATTTGCCGCCGACGCAACCGAAATCCTACCAAGTATACGCTGCTTGTTCGTCTGTCCGAGCCAACGAAGTGACAGCGTAACGCCAGCGATTTGTGTCAAGGCCTGACCACACGTACGCGTTGCAGCGCGTCAGCGCGTGTCGTGTAGACTCGGCGCCGCGCCCTCTCTGCTGTGAAAGAGGGCGTGCTGTTTCGTGTAGCTGCTCGGCTTTTCCCTTCATAGCGAGGGGGCGCGGCGCAGCGTCTGCACGCCACGCGCTGACACGCTGCTACGCGTACGTTTGGTCAGACCTTTAGACACAGATCAATGGAAGAGAGTAGTGGAGTCGAAACGCCGGCGTGTTGCCTCTGTTTGTGACAAATATCGTAAGTCTCGTATACAGGCCAGCATCAGAGGATTTCGCTGAAGTCTACAGTTCTCAGGACGCGTCATAGGCTTCCGCCAAGCGGAAAGCGCTGGTGGGCATCGTTCGCCCTTTCATTTAAGATTCAGTTGTTTCGTCTTTCTTTCCCCGTCATTTCTATAGAAAGAGATATGTTGTACCGCCCGTTGTTTATTTCTCTCACCGCTTATTCTCGTAGCAAGACGCTTTTTTGGACGCCAAGCAGATAATCTCTATCATTTTTCCTTCTACCGGAGTTTTATTCCCTATCCCATGAACCCACGATGTACGTTACCTCAATAACAATATTGCGCCCGTCTATGCTTTAGTCGTTACGAATCTTTCCTGTTGTGTTCGCAACTCATTTCCAGCTTGCTCTACCCGTACGCACGCCGGGACAGCCACGCGAGGGCAGCCCATAACTACACGAAACAGGAGCGGGAAGCTTGCGGGCAGGCATTAAACGCGGGTATAGGAGGTCCTACCACTCGAAATGTCGCCTTTAGAGTAATTCCTCAATGAGATAACGGGATTGGCACTATGTTTATAATTTCCTGATGTATCTTTAGTTATGCAACCACCACGACTAATATAGTGCCGTGTTGAATTCATATCGATAACTGTATTGATACTGTATCCAAAGTATAACCCTTCCAACGAAAGCGCAATATTGCTGCAGTGTCTAGGTAAACAAATACACCGGATTGAGTCTGCGCGAAACAGCGAAAATCAGATTTTTTTTTTTATTGTTAAGGTCTCTGTCCCGCGCAGTGCACCTTAACAGGCTGACGATTGTCTATCATCATCATTACTATTATTATTATCAATAACAGCAACCCCCCTTCCCCCCGCTTCCGGAGATCATTACACCCAGCTTCACTCCACGATAAATCCCTTCTCAATGTGCAACTTCTGTGCTTTCAAACATATAAGGTGCCAAAAGCTATAATCACGTACCCCCTGGGGTGGCTCAGTGGCTTGAGGCGTTACGCCACTGAGCCGTTTGTAGTGGGTTAACAACCTGGCTCCAGGGGCAGCGCGCAATTGGAGGATGCCGCGCAAAAAACGCTCTACAAGAGTTTCCCAGCAGGCCTCGACTGCCTGGCTGTAAATATTGTATATAGTGTTGATCCGTTGTTTTAGTGTATTTATTATGTATTGTAGTGTATTTAATATGTGTTGTTAAGTTTCTGTTTGAGGGTAGAGGTTGGGTCGGGAAAACAGAAAGACAACGACATATATTGGATAATGAGGGGTACGGGATTTCTTTTTTTCCCCCGATCTGTATCATGATTTGTTTATGAGACTGTGAGAGCCGTGCATAACCCAGTTTCTTTTAAACAGTGCAGCTGTTCTGGATCGACATTTATCCGTCCGGCGTCACGCAGCAGCCGAGCCTGGTCACGTGACCAGGAAGGGGGGGGGTATAAAAGCTGCCGCGCCACGAAGGAGCTCACCAATCAGAGGGCGCCGTAGGATGGGGCAGTGGACTACGCACCACTCGAGCGGAAGCGGGACCTTACACTTGAGCGGCAGTGGCGACACCCGAGCAGCAAAACCAGAGCTTGGAGTTCAGGAAGCGCAATTCGTGTGTCCAAAGAGGAGACTAAATGCCAGCTGAGGTAGCTAGATGCACCGCATTCGCAACAGCAAACAGCAGAAGGGACACTTCGGAACAGAAGGTAGAAAATCGCAGAACAAACCACATAATTACACGAAATGGGCAGATAAACACCTTGGAAACGCCGGCGAATAAATGCCCCGCAGCTCACACACCTCTCACTTGTGGCGGAACTGGTTTTTTTTTTCGCTTTTTTTTTTCAATACACCCTCTAGGGGGATGGTACAGGGTGAGAAAAAGAATTGGGCCATTTGCGCGCATTGAAAACCCGCCGGAGAGCGAACGAGCACGCGAGTGTAGTCATCGGCTAGCGAGAACACGTGGTGTAATAAATCCGCCGCTAGATTTGAAGTGCACGCGCGCTTGGACTTCATTGGGCAAAGCGA
>JALIZH010028459.1:0-28308 GCA_030522465.1 Rhipicephalus appendiculatus | reverse complement strand
CGGCCTTCATATTACTACAGTGTTCTGGTTCGCATAATGGGTGCTTCCCTACTTCATGAAAGTGGCCGGACGCGGAACACGGGAGGCGGGACGGGGGACCGGGGACGCGGGAGGGACGGACAAAGCCCCGAGCATAAGATGCTTCGCATCTAAAAAATCGCACACATCTCCCCCGAAAGGGAATACTGGGCAGTAATGTGAAGTAGCCATAAGCTCATGAACGGTGGCCCTACATTTCCACGAATTGAATCATGACGAGTTGGCGAATCACTGGGGATCGTTCTAACCGTAAATCACCCGTGACATTGCCCACTCGCGCATGTAAATGAGAGACAACGCGTGTGTACAGTATATACAATGTGTTTGTACCGTTGAGAGCCGCTTCCCGTGTTCTCAACACCGGGGTAGCAGGTTGTTGTCGGCGATGCTGTTTTGCCTTTCTCAGGCCAGAGCGCGTTCACGATCTGTTTCATCCATGGCAGAAAGAGAATGTGTGGTCTGGAACCCGCTTATTCTTCATTGACAGCAGCGTCATCGTCATCGTCATGGCGTATAATCGTTACCTTGCATGTGCTGTGCCGTGATGGCAGCGTCATTGTCATCGTCATCTGGCTACGGCGCACGCAACGATGGGGGCAGGCCTCGTTCATAAGCTGCTTCGCAATTAAAACGGCCCTTGTTGTGATCTCTTAACAGCTTTCGCTGTAAAAATACGCGGGACGGAAGCGGGTTCAAATCTGGTCCTCTCCGTGTCAGCCTACTATTCTACCACAGAGCCATGCCGGTGCTCAAAACTCCTAAGCACAAAAACCCTATACAAGGGTTATGTGGGCGCGGAACCGCGTTAACCCTCTATTGCATGAATTATGAGAAAATCAATGGAAAAATTATTTGATCCTTTTTTTTTTCATTAACTACATGAAGAATAACATGTACAAAAAATTTTCAGATTTATTGTGACTGTATTAATGAAGATAAAGGTTTGTGCCAAATATGGCACACTATGCAAGTAAGCGAGCAAAATTGCTGCCATGGCTGAAAAACAAAATCTCACTGATTGCGGTCTTTTTAGCTTGATTTGTGTAATAAAGCAAAGCAATTGCTTCCTGTGTTCAGGCATAATTGAACATTTGGTTAGTGCATCTGACTGCCGACATCTACGTGCAAGATGGCCGCTTACACGTTTGGCTCTTCGCATGGTGCCGCCTTGCTGTACTTTCCTGCCCGAATTTCCAACCGCTGACTTGTGGTTGTGAGCGTCAGTTGCCGACAAATCGTAAAAGCTAAATATCGCCGTGCACTGGTTAGACTTCAGATAATTTTTTCGTGCACCCACGCCAATAATGTAACAAAAAATTGCCAGGTACTGCTGCTGACACTCAATATTTTCGTGAAGCATCTAAAAACCTACCGCCACAACTGAAATCTGGCAAAAACAAGCTGTGCTGCATGATCTCAGATGATTTCTTTTCGTTTGTATTTGCACTGTGCAACAAAACATAGATGGCATCATATTGCACATTTCATCACTCACATGCATACTGTGCCAAATATGGCACATACCGATTTACGACTATATACCGTAGTGGAAAACGGAATTGAGAAGAGCCTTAATGAGCATGAATTTTCAAAGCCACGAGATATGCCAAAATAATTTTTTCTTGCTTCTGCAACGAGAAAATGGTTGCAAGAAAAATATAGCAGTCACTGTTGTTCATGATCCGAGTTTGCACGTGTACCGTGAAATCTATTTCATGTCTAGATTTCATACTGCTCTAGGGATGGCAGCGCTTTTTTTTATATTTAGTGCACGTAACTATAAGGATTACTCTAACTGTGTCACATTCTCCACTGGTCCTCTTGCGCCCGCTATAAAAAATGTTAATCGCTATGTGCCAAATATGGGACGCCATGCAATAGAGGGTTTTAACATACGTAATATAACGTGGTAGAATAGTAAAAGAATAACCAGGCGTCACAGAATGCCCAATGTGTAACCAGGAGTCACACAATATGAATTCCGTAACGTGTGGGTCGTTGAATGCTTCCAACCCATTACAAAGGGTTCAGCCATAATTGTTCATCGTCATCAGCCACCGAATCAATTAATGGAGTTGTGGGAACCTTGCAAGCGTACTTGTATTAGTAGCCCCAAGAGCAGGGTTGCCGTTGGTGACTACTTTGCGCCAAATTGGCTACTTTTGGATCCCTTTGGCGACGAAAATTTCCAGTTGGCGCCACGGCTGCTTTTTAAACTTGTGGTTTTACTTATTCAAAATAGTTTTATATATTAATCAATAGTCAAGACTCTGTGGATAATGCCGCTTCTGTTCTATTTAGCTAGAAATTCGGCGTTAATATAAAATGAAATGGCTACTTTGACTACATTTGCCGTGAGTTCTGGCGCCTTTTCATGTCCACCCAACGGCAACCCTACCCAAGAGAGTTTGCAACGGGTTCCAGAAATGGCGCTCTTCCAGCTTTCACTGTGACCGTGCTGCGCTTTCCGCGCAGGCCTGGCGTTTCTTCAGCCGTCTTGTGCGGCACATACCCACATGCGGTGGCGCATTGTGTACAGGTATGCGCCACAGTTGAGTCTCAGTCTGTATGAAACCATGCTTTGGAAATGTTAACCTGATAGTGGGAACTAATTCGTCAAGGAAAACGACGTACCGGAATCGGCGGTGTTGACAAAGGATTATATATCCCTATGGAAGCAAAGCATAAAAATTTCGGCTCGAACCGGAATCAATCCAGGCATCCTTCATGGCAGTCGTGTATTCTACCTAGGTGACACGCGAGTTCTTCAAGCTGTTTCGAAAAAAAAAACCTATGCAAGCGTCTCGCCAAGACATGGTGAAAGAGTCGGCTATCCTCTTTTACATCGAAGTAAAAAACAGCTAGGGGACTTATAGTTGCTGCGATGGAAGTGTCACTAGGTGTGGAGGGAACAATTATTGATAGTGATAATGTATGTTTTATTCAAGGGCGAAGCAATCGTTCTGTTTTACAAATGACATTTATTCCCCCAACAATAATATGTAGGTGCAAGGTGCACAGAATTTTTTACAGTGTTTAATTATTACAAAAAAAAATCGCCAGGCCTGCGCGGAATGCGCAGCACAGTCACAGCGAAAGCTGGAAGGAGCGGCTTTCTAGCCTTTTTTAGACACTCTTGAAGCGACTACTAGAAGCACACTTGCATGGCACCCACTACGCCATAAATCATCAGAATTTTTATGTAGTGGGGATACGTCCACTGTGTCATTATTCCTCATTTTTTTTCTGAAAAATGCGGTACCCACTACACACTTTTAATGCATTACGTGCACTTTGTTGATGCTGTGGCTGACGACGAAGAAGAATTATGCCTTAGGCTTTTGTAATAGGTTGAAGCATTGAAAGACCCACTAGTTACGCAATTCGCATTTTGTGACGCCTGGTTGTTACTGTACTGTTCTAAAACACTTTATTACACATCTTAACGCGATTCCTTACCCGACATGAAGCCTGCAAAGGGTCAGTTTGCAACGCAGTTTCAAGCACCGATTATTTCAATGCGTTAAAGGGGAAAAAAGCACCGGCGTAGCTCAGTGGTAGAGTGCTGGGCTGCCACGCAGAGGACCCGGGTTCGATTCCCATTCTGTCATAGTTAAATTTTACTTATTTAGTTTTTTTTTCTTATTTCGTGCGATAGTGGTTACGGACACCGGCGGCGGCGGACAGCTACAGCGCAAGAACGGCCCTTGTTGTGATCTCATAACAGCTTTCCATGTAAAAACTTTGCATATCTATGACTCATCAAGCTATACTCATGCGTAGCGCTACTACGCCTACGACTGCTACGTATAATATGCACGTTGTAGTCTCTAGCGTGCACTTCGACGCGACGAAACTGACGCATCTGCGCCTCCGTGAGTGCCGATGTTGCGTGGGATCATGACTACCCTTTACACGCCAGTCGACTTGGCGCCTTACGCACACAACTACACAAAATTGTCGAGCTGCCTCGTGACGCAAGGCTCAAAGCGTAAGATCCGGTGTAGGGGTGCTATTGCTTCGCATGAAATTGATTCCGACAATGCGTGGGATCTGCCACGCTTTTATACATTTAGTTCTTTCTAGCGGCTCGTCTTATATACCAGCGGGAAGGACGCAAACTTTGAATTTCGGGTAGGTACCACAGTGCTTATGGACATTAAAATTTCTAGGAAGGGACTCGCTTTCTTCTCAAAACCTTTTCTGTGAAAAGGAGACGGTGACAAAACCCACGGCGCCTGGATGTCAAGACTCGAGCTCTCGGCCCGAAGAGAAGGCGCTCACGATAAATCAGGAAAAGAGACAATAAGGAACATTCCTCAAAAGGTGACCAGAATGGTGTCGCAACCGAAGTTATCTTGACGACATACACCAATACGATAGTAACGCGGTCTTTAAAAAAATCAGTCCCCTTCAACTATTGTGAATATGAAAGACAGCGGCAGCGTCTTTATGTCGTTTTCGCGCCCATAAATTCCTTTTGCACTCATTGGCCGCTTTTTCACTGCTTGTGAAAAAGCCGTCCACGGTGTGGAGGGGAACAGAAGGTTGTTCTACGCGACATTTTTTTTCCACCGAAGGGATCCAGGCCAGAACCTAGAAATATAGTGTTTGCTGTAATGAAACTTTCGGGCAAGCTCGCCTGAAGCTAAACGTAGAGGACACTTTTCGTGAAACTCACTTAAGCCCGCACAAACAAGGACAGAATGACGTGATGACAACACAGACGCTTCACTTTGAACTGATAATTTATTCACAGAACTGCATCCCTCCTTCGCCCTCCTCGTCGGGCACACACGCGCATGGTCCCAGACATTGGCGATATGCATGTAGCAATATGAACACTTTATTTCATGACGGCACAACACTGCAATGCCAACATCAGGTGAAGATGCCCGAGAACCGCGTTTCTTTAAATCAGGGGGGTGGGCAACCTTTTGAGGCCGGAGGGCCAAGTTGCATGAAGCCGACACAGCCGGAGGCCGCACAGAAAATTGGGGGGGGCGGGGGGTGGCATTTGGAGGCAAAGCTTAAAAATTTGGCGAATCAACACTAATTTGTAAAGCTGGATTAAAATGCTATGTTTATTTTGCGCAAAAATCCCATTATAGGTCAGAACAGTTATGCCGGCCGGCCTTCATATAGGCAGTGGCAAGAGAAAGGGCAGAGGGGTTCTGACGCCGAGGCGGGGGCCGCATAAGACAGCCACGCAGGCCGCATGCCACACGCTGGCCGCGGGTTGCCGATCCTTGCTTTAAATGATAAAATAATGGTTGGTGGAGACACTGGAGAGTGGTAGCGAGAAATCAAAGCCTAGATGACAGGGATATAATAGAAGCTGAATTGATTTAAAAGGCGGGGCAGTCATGTATCAGCGCACCTTCCACTTTTGTTATCAATTAAAGAAACAGTTCCTGAGCATATTCACCTGATATCGGCGTTGCAGTCTTGCGACGTCATGAAATAAAGCGTTCATATTATGCAGTTTTGTGAAGAAAATGATCAATTAGAAGTGAGCGCTTGTGTCGTCATCGCCTACCTCTCTCCTTTTTTGGGCGTGCTTAATTGATCTACAATGAAAAAACCAACTTGTACGGAATTGCAATTCAATGCTCGTAATTGAATAATTCAGTGCTCGTATCTACATAAGAAGAGAGATTCTTGTCATGTGTTCGCGACAGTGAAGAGTCATGCAGTACAAACGGTAAAGATTTAGTTAAGGTGACAGCTTTATATATTGCGTGAGTCGAAAAATCTGGCGCGAGTGGTCCAAAAATGTATACTTGTAAAAAAATTATGGCTCCAGCATGGTGGATGCGCCTTTGGAAAACCGTACTGCGTGCTCATTTTGTATTTGAAGGGAAACTGAATGGATTAAAGAACAGTAGTCAGTAGTTGTTAATAACGTACCACTGCACCATGCAAAACAATGTCGACGTCCACAAAATAACTTGAAAAGAATGCCTCGGATTACAATTTTATAAATGTTTTATACCATTCGCCGTAAATCGTCTCAGCCTAAGTTAGGAGTGCAGGGGATGTTTTGTTCGTCAACTTGTGCGCAGGCAAAGGAACACTTGGGGTACAAGCCACTAACACTCACAGTACAATAACAGTAGCGGGAAGAATCGTGCGCAGTTAATATTATTATCAAAGGCTACACTTCGTAGCCAGTTACATGTTAGGGCTCGCTCTTTCCAGATTTATTACTAGGGCTCGCCTAAGGTGCAGAATAAACTTGACTACTCGAGCCTCAACGCAATGTTATCAGAAAATACGAAAACATTAATAAAAGTGTCCTTAAATTTCCTCGTGATCTTAGATAATGACACGCGGTCTCGACAAAAAATAAAAAAACCGGCAGATCCCATGCACTGTGGGTATCGATGTAATGCGAAGAAGCCAGCAAGGAGCAAATCATCCTGTACATAATATGCATGCCATGATTTACATATTAGAACCTGTCATTATTCGCATACACTGTGATACCGGAGGTCAAGTACATAGGTCATCCTTGCGTAATAATTATAATCGAGTGTAACTTAACGTATTGCAGCCTAGATTTTTCGCTACCTTTTTGCGTTGTTCTTTCTTTATAGCAGCATTTACCCTAACATTTCATAGTTGTCTATGCCTGTACTGACTCCTGATCTAGCAATCTCATCGTTTATTTTGCGCTGACCACTGATTAGCACAATCCGCTTTTACGCCCAGCGTCTCTGTTAGGTGAACGTCTTCCAAGCGCCTTGTTTGGTAAAAGCGATGGGACTTCATCACAATGTGCGCAGTAGCTTCATCACTTCTATTGCAGGAAACACATATGTCATCTGTAGCGCAACTTTTTCTTCGATAAGTTTTTTCTCTCATACTGTGAGCTTGGGAGTCAAGGTTCAATACCCTGCCGTTTCCGTTATTCTATAGACTTTCTCTTGTGTTTTTTTGTCGCTTTTGTGATTTTGATTATCTTTTGTGTTCTTGTTACGAGTCTAAATTTCCGTATGTTGTTCTGTCACTTTTTTATTAATCGCTTCAGCTTGCTTGTTCACATTTCTCATTGGTCGACAACCAAGGTTGGAAACTTTCTTCAAATTTTTTATCATTGCGAGTGCATGCTTTATAGGCGCACTAATAAATTTATTTTAGCGGAACCCATAACGCTAAGTATTTCTTTAAAATAAATGGGCGCTTCTCCCATTTGTGGTAAAACCGAGCGCATGTTTTCGTACACTGCCTCATTTATGGTTTTTTCCTTGGCCACCCTATGCGAATACACCCGCTCACCTTTTGCTAGCTTCTCACCATGCAACAGCCTCTAATATAATATCTCCAGTTTAACGTCTCAAAACCCCGATGGGATTATGAGGTACGCCCTAATGGGCTCCGGAAATTTTGACCATCTGGTCTTCTTTGACATGCAGTGACATCGCACAGTACACGCGCATCTAGCATTTCACCTCCATCGAAATGCGACCGCCGAGGCCGGGAAAGAATCCGGACCTTAGGGTCAGCAGTCCGGCACCGCGACCATTACACCACCACAGTAGACCACACCAAGTTCCAGTTTCAAGTTTACTTTAGATGTCATCACAGAAAGGGAACATCGTTTAGGATAAATACGCACAAGGAGGTCTGAATGCACAAAACTGCAGGGGGGCCTCCTGTTCGAGATGGCAAAATAAAAAGTGCCTAATCAGCAAAAACAGCAATATTACAAGAAGACGTGTGACTTGATAGAACAACAATAAATCAGTCATAGGTAAAAGTAAATGGTTCAACACGCAATATTATTGAAACAAAAAAATACACATCTAGTAGTTATGCAGACAGGGATACATTTTTTTTTAAAACAAACTGATCGCAGAACATTTGTTCGATATAAGATGATAATGAATTCCATATAGATAAAGAAGAAAAATAAGCAGTGTAACGACCATAATAAGTACGGATAGCGAATAGTAATAAATTTCCATTTGAAGCAAATCTTGTTGGGTTATAGTTACAAAGATCATCAGGACAAAAAACACTTGATGGTACAAGATGGATGAGGGACTTGAAAAGCAGATTTAAATAAACGAGCAGTAGGGAAAATGTCAAAGTTGTGAAGCAATGATGATGCGCTACTGCGATGTGAACTGCAATTATTGTAGTGGCTTGGTTTGGTTCTGAATGTGCTGAATGGGAAATAAATGTGTTAGGTATGTGTTGCCCGATGTAGCGATACAAGAATTAATGGGACTGTGAATAAAACCATAGCATAATTTGATTAAAGTCGAAGTGTTGAAATAGTTGCGTGCTTTGATTAAAATACTCATGCGGAATGCTAGTTTTTTCCGCAAGTGCGTGACATGGCTAGAATATTTTAGGTTGATGTCAAGAGTAACGCCTCAGAAAGTGTACTCATTGTCGCTTTCACCAACCTCTGATTTCAAGCGCAGGGCACTTGTAAATGCTATCACTGATACAATTGTTGGTTTGCAAGTTTCATGGAATATTGCGAATTTACAGTGGGCCCAGAGTGTTGCGTCTTTCATTATTGCTGCAATTAGCCGTGCCTCTATGCTAGCGTTATTGACATGAGATCAAATAGTTTGGCATTTGGTAGCTCACACTCGAGGCTTACGCAAAATCTTCGAGTTCCAAATAAGATATTTACATGTTTCTTTATAATCACTAAATTCATTTACTATATGTATAATGTTATGGTCGGCCACCGTGGCTTGGCGCCTGTCGGACGTAGGGAATGATTTCGCCAGTCTGCCCAGCTTTATTCCGGGTCAACGTTCCCCGAAGTGCAGCTGAAGCGGTGACAACAAGGCAGTCGTGCTCTGAACCCTTCAGGGCTGTCAACGCACCTCGTCCAACCCCTTTGGACACACCCGACCGACTTTGACGGTTCTATGGCCTAGGAGCATGCTTGAAAAGGGTGGTCACCTCTGTGCTTCTGTGTTCAACGAGCTACCAGACTCAACGGGCAATTAGCCGAGCGCATGGTATCCGTGTTCAGGCACTTTTCCCACACTCCATGGTGCCTTCATCACTTTGTGACCTGCCCGGTGGCTAGTCATCAGCCGTGCCAACGTTACGATCGAGAAGAGGAAAGACTGCATCTCACTACGCAGCTGGTTTGCACGTGCGACACCCTCCAACAGGTCATTGTACTATGTTGTGCAGTGCCATATTGTGTCTTGCTAAAACGAACTTGGCGTGCTTCTTTCCTCTTGCCTGAGTGGGGACCAGGGCGGTGCTTGACCTTTACATTTTGGGGGGCGGAGATGAAGAAGACATCTTGATTGGACTGTCCTGTAGACAATTGTTTTCATCAAAAGGGAATCTTGGGAAGACCAAGGCCTTAATAAAGCTAGCGTCGATCTGCTCCTAGAGCTTCCTTCATCACGTAAAAACACGCTACCTTCCGTATGTAAATATGGTAAATGAACGTTGCTGTTATCAGCTCCGGCTCCTCTGCTCGACTTCTCCCTGAGGCTCGGCTGGTTCGGGTTCTATGGGTAGACCCCCGACTACATCAATACTCATAGGTCGGAAATAAAAGGAGAAGCTCACCCACACTCACTCAATAAATATATTTTGCGCTTAGGGCACACTCGGACTTAGACTCACCGATGTTTTCCTCAAGCGGACTCAAACTCGCCGCAATATTACACGGACTGATTTAGACACAGACTCACAGCCCGATCGGAGGCTGAGCGAGTATGGGTGAGTCGACTCATACCGGGCTTATTATAAAAATAATGCGCATTTTCTAGGGAAAAAAACGGCAGATCCCACGCACTGTGGGAATCGATATGATGCGAAGCAGCCAGCAGGGAGCAAATGATGCTGTACATAATATGCATGTCATTATTTACATGTTAGGACCTGTCATTTGTGTTCTTCATACAGTCACGTCCTGCAATACAAATTTTGACGTATATCAAGCTAGCGAATTGGACTCAAGCGCACCACGAGCGTGGCATGTAAATGGCATTGTAGATGACATCCCACGTGACAATATCAACATTTTCGTGTTACCACCTGCCACTTATGTTCGCTTAATTTCTTACATCGAATCGCACCGAGACGCGAGACGAATCTGCCACCGTTTCGCATGCGTTCGTATTCTCGCGCTCTGCGCATCATGAAGACGCCATCCGCGTTCCAGCGTTTAAATTGACGGACATTTTGTCAATTCCAAAGTGCGTTCCTCGAACGCCTGTACCCACTGAGACGGGGTCGGTAAGAATGGAACGTGATGCGCGCGTCTCCTTCCTCGCATGATTAGAGACGCTGGGCCCAGCGACGCTACGCAAGCAAAGCGCGAGCGCTGTAGAGTCCAACGCAACCGGCGTCCGTATGCGCGCCCCGGCGCCCACTTGGCACCGTGCCAGGGCACGGCTGGTGGAACGGACGGACGTGAGCATGAGACATTAAAGGCCTTCGCCTTAAAACTTTCGTGTATATCAAGCTGGCGAAACGGCCACGAGAGTGTGATGAGCATGGCATGCAAGTCATGTCACTCATGACATGTCATGATTTCCATATTATCACTTGTCATTTATGTTCGTCATACAGTCACGTGACGCAATACCAAATTTGGTGTATATCAAGCTAGCGAAACGGCCACGGGAGTGCCATGAGCATAGCATGCAAGTCATGTTTCCCATGACATGTCATGGTTTCCATATTACCACTTGGAATTTATGTTCGTCATACAGTCACGTCACGCAATACCAAATTTGGTGTGTATCAAGCTAGCGAAACGGCCGTCAGCGCGCCATGAGCTTGGCATGTAAATCATGTTGTACATGACATGCAGGTTATGATTTTCATATTACCACCTGTCATTTATGTTGGTCATGAAGAAATGTCGCATCGTACCAATTTTTGGATATATCAAATTAAGGAAACGGCCTCAGGAGCACTATGGCCATGGCGTGTAAATCATACTTTTCATGACAAGTTAGTCATGATTTTCATGATATGACCAGTCATTCATGTTAGTCATACAGTCATGTTATGCCATACCAAATTTCGTATAAATCCCATGAACGATATGGCCAGGAGAGCCCAAAGTCGTAGGCGGCTAGATAGATAGATAGATAGATAGATACGCTCAAAGTCGCCGAAGTTCGCTAAGAAATGCTTCGCATTTAAAGAAACAACGTTGATCCCTGAGTCATAGGATTCCGTATAACACGAAAGTAAAAGGCGTCCTTACAGAAGTAGTTATTGTATACTGTACATTGCGATCAGATAGATTTGACAATCTCTATTGTTGTTTGGCTGCTTTAGCACGGTTTAGCGTGGATATTCCCACGTTGACGCCTGGTAGCCCATCTCCATACCAACGACTAACGTCCGTGATCAATGATTAAACAAACCTTTGTGGTAGCTGTAGAAAACGGTGAAAGCGTAATCGGAGAAAGCGGTGTGACAGCCAGAAGAGCGTAGCTGACTGGAGGCTGAACTTGAGCTAAGGTCTCCATCGCACGGCATGTTAAAAACAACGGTCGGACTAGAGGAAAACGAAAAGCGCGGCGTGTCCACCCTTTAGCCTAGCCGCCATCTTTCTTAGGGCGAGCGTAAACGGGGAACGCGGTGTTATGGTCGCGGTGTTATATCCAGACGAGGCAGGCACGCTTCGCAGAGCTATTACAGCGAAAGCTGTTGTCCGCCACCACCGCCGCCGCCACCGGTGTCCGCAACCACTATCGCACGAAGAAAAAAAACGAAATAAAACAATACCTACGACTGAAGGGGAATCGAACGCAGGCCCTCTGCTTGGCAGCCCAGCACTCTACCACTGAGCTACGCCGGTGCTCGAACCTGCGTTGAAAACTGACCCTATGCAGGCTTCATGTCGGGTAAGGAATCGCGTTAACATTTGGAGTAAAGTGTTTTAGGACAGTAAAGTAACAACCCGGCGTCACACAATGCAAATTGCGTAACGAGAGGGTTGTTCAATGCTCCAACGCATACAAAAGCGTCAGGCATAATTCTTCATCGTCGTCAGCCACAGCATCAACAAAGTGCACATAATGCGTTACAAGTGTATAGCGGGTACCACGCTTTTTCGAAGAATAACGAATAATGACATTGTCGACGCTTCCCCACTACACAAAAATGCTTACTTTTGGCTTACTGGGTACCATGCAAGTGTGCTTGTAGTAGTTGCTCTAAGAGTGTTTAAAAACGGCTCTAGAAACGCCGCTCTTCCAGCTTTCGCTGTGATTGTGCTGCGCGGTCCGCGCAGGCCTGGCGGTTTTATTTGATTTGGCTGAATGCTATGAGCCAGGCCGAGGTTTGGGCTAAGGTCGCCTCCTCGCGGTTTGTTAAGGACATTCACAAAATTACACTTCTCCCACTAGAAACGTGTCCAATGGGACGGACAAATAGCAACGACGCGTTGCAGGAGCTATTCGCGGAGGCAACAGTCATCATGCATTATTTCTTTTACCGCTCCCGGACGGCGACACCACCCCGCTGGCCAAAAGTACTGTGAGAGAAAGGTGTGAGATATAACATGTGCGTTGGAGAAGCCTCCAGAGTATGTAAACGTCGCGCCGTGGATAGCATGCCCAGAATCTATTGTCGCGAGCCGAGAGGTCGTGGGTTCGACTCCCGTTGACAGAATTTTTCCTTCGTCATTTGAACGTGTTCATTTTTTCGACTTCATTTCCGTGACGGAAATGCGTCACTGAAGTCTTGTTGGACCCCGGCATAAAACAATTTCGTATTACAATAGATGGG
Source organism: Rhipicephalus appendiculatus (assembly GCA_030522465.1). Classification (NCBI taxonomy): domain Eukaryota; kingdom Metazoa; phylum Arthropoda; class Arachnida; order Ixodida; family Ixodidae; genus Rhipicephalus; species Rhipicephalus appendiculatus. Next base: position 15,522 of record JALIZH010028459.1, on the reverse strand, counting down.
ACCTGTACAAATGGTTCAAATTCTTCAAGATAATCTCTCCCTGCAACAATAGACTTGTGGAGACGTGGCTGCCACGCTTGGAAGGCACCTGCAAAGTCCTCAATGACAATTTCTCTCAGGCAGCCCATCAAAAACTGCCGAAATGGCCTTATCGGCTTTTTCTGCGCGGTGCGTTTGACTATGCTACACCAACATGCCCACCTTCGCTCCATTGTAAACTTTATTTCTTGTACATCGGGCTCTTTTAAATGTTTCCTCCCCTTCCGTCATTATCAGCCAAATCGCCATTGCGGCATGTCTTGCTAGAACGTTTTCCTACTTCATCCGTACGAGAATGCTCCCACCAGAAGTTCTGCAGCTGTTTGGTGGCTTTGTGCCATCATTCAGTCACGGCATTCGGTTAATGAAGATCCTTCGAAGTGAATGGCACCGTCAGGCTCGCTTCTACAGGGTCTACCTTGGTGCGCACCATCAGCAGTCAACAAGTACGTCAACCGCCATGAGGCAGCTCGCAGGGTCCCTGCGTCTTGCAGACCAGACTACTGAATTCATTTGGAGGCACCAGCTGATTCAGCTAAGAAATTCGCAGGAAGGGAAACAGCACCAGGAAGCAGTTCCTGGTAAAGTGCACACATGTCTGACGTGGAATTACCTTCCACCGTCGAGCAAGTCCTCTCGTTGGGTCCCAAGTTTGCAGTGCAACCAAAGAAATCTTCACCGGAACTCCTTGCCATTGTACGTGATATTGCTCAGCAGGCTCCCGACTGAAAAAGAACGTTGTGTCGCTGAGGGCGTAGATGTCCTGAATCGTTGTAAAAGCTTGAAACCCGTTCTGAGTGTAAATAATGTTGCTTCGTTGTTGGTAGAAAAATCCCTTTGCGTATTCGCAGCAGATAAAGACGGTGAATTTTGTGTGCTTACTCATAGTACTCTCTCAGGAACGTTGTAACATGCTTTTGGATGTTTTCCACGCTCTCCCAATGCTTTCCTTCCAGCTTTTTCGTCAGTCAAAAAAAAAAAAAAAAAAGAAACATGGTTGATGCCTCCGTCACAGGAATCGGCATGACACGAAAGTAAAACGTCTCCTTACAGAAGTAGTTTAATGTTTACTGTACATTGATGTGAGAGAGCTTATACAGTGTCTGTTGGTGTTTGACAGCTAAAGCACCGTTTAACGTAAATGCACGTTGAAGCTTAGTGATATATCTCCATCCCGACGACTAACGTCCATGATTAATGATTGATTAATGATTAAACATGTCCTTGTGGTCATGGATGTCTGTGGTAGCTGTAGTAGTTAAGGGTGAGAGCGAAACCAAAGAAAGCGGTGTGACTGCCAGAGAGCGTGACTGATTGTACGCCAAACTTGGGCTAAGGTCACCTGCTCGCGCCACGTTAGTTATCAGACAGATTTAGTTGGCCGTGCAGCAGCTCTGCGGACGCAGCCTGCCAGCCATTTCCAATAGGAGACTGCGTCCGCAGAGCCGTTGCGGACGCTCAACTAAATGTGTGTATCGACCGATGAGAGGGAAACGCAAGTCGCGTTGTGTCTTCCGCGTTGGCCGGCCACGATTTTTCGCGGAGCGAGCGTAAGTGGGGAACGTGGAGTTACATCCAGGCATCCAGGCGTAGCTGGCGCGTTGCAGACTTGGTTGCAGACAAGGAGGTTTCCTTTGGTTGCAGAGCTACTTTTGGAATGGATGGATGCTATGAGTCACGCCGACGCTTTGTGTAAGGTCGCCACCTGGCGGTGAGTTAAGGCGTTGACAAAATTCCACTTCTCCTATTCGAAACACGCCTAATAGGACGGACGCGTAGAAACGACGCGTTCAAGGAACTAATCGTGTATGTCGCGGTCATGATGCATTACTACACTTTGCCAAGAGCACTGTGAGAGGACAGTGGTAGATATGAAAGGCGTGTTTTAAAGCCTACAACAGTGTGTGACCGTGGCGCTGTGGATAGCGTGCCCGGCATCTGTTGTCGCCGACCGAGAGGTCGTGGGTTCGACTCCCGTTTATGGAACATTTTTCTTTGTCTTCTAATCATGCGTATTTTTTCGACGTCATTTCCGTGACTGAAATATGTCACTAAAGCCTTGGTTGGCCCCGGCATAAAACATTAATGATTCCCACGAAGCCAAGTTAGGACTGCAAAGGGAATGGGAGACCACCGGGGTGTTACTTCGGGCCAGGAAGTGCGTAACAATGAAGGACGTGTGGTTGGGGGCATTGTCATGGTGGACCTTGACCATGTCGTTGATGTCAGCCCTGACGGGCGCGACCCGGGGTTTTCAATCTCTTGAGCACCTCTAGGAAAAGGCAGCGTTGATGGTTTCTACCTGCGGTACAAACTCAATTTTCTGGAGGCTCAATCGACTGTTGGGACGCAAACGTTCGGGCACACAATCCATATTTTCGTTGTTTCTGAACTTTGTAGAGCGTTCAGAACGGGGTTCGTCGGCAGCCTCCTCCTGGCTCTCCTTGAACGCCTTGTAGTACCTCCCGGACTGGTATGTTGAAAATCAATAATCCTTGAAGGCCTCTTGAAGCACCTACAATGTTTCGGTTGGATTCTTTCCAAGCTTAAAGCAAAACTTGATAGCGTATCGCTGTTCAAGCAACCGCTCCATCGCGCCGTGTTACAAAGTCGAAAACAATGTTTCACGCGGAGGCACATCTTTCCACTCACATTGCTCGGAGCAAACTGGCAACCGGCTGCGTTGGAAGCGAAGAACTCCACCACACTGCCCGACCTGTTTTACTGCGCTGGCGTGGACAGTCACGTGACAATAAAATCATTCGCATTACTTTAGTAATAGAACGTGGAAGTTAGTTTGCCCACCTATCTGCAGGGCTGGGCAGAGATACCCGGAAAAGTATTTCGGAATACAGGTATCGAAATACATGTGCTGGAAGTTTAAAATACAGATACTGAAATACAATTGCCTTTGACGTAACGGGATAGTTCAGAGATACTTTTGTAAAAAAGGCAATAAAATTATTCCGGAATACAGATACAGTGATACAGAGACTGGAATACTTTCTTTTATTTCGAGGATGTTCATACCCCGCGAAAGCAATAAGTGCAGCATAATGTTGTAAATAAAGTTGCAGCGCATTGAAACTTGCAGCTTATTTCTTTATTTACCGCACTACTCCCAGCGCGATAACCTTCTCGATAACCTTCAGTCCTTCTCGTGTATCGTGTCTGTTTTCGCGCTCCAAAATACCGTCATGGATCAGTACAAACTCGCCCAAATATCTGTGCTTCTAAACCTTCATCTAAGGTCACCCAGGTACCGAAACACTTCCGCCCTCACGTGAATCTGTTCTGACTGTTCAGAAGCGGAAGTCGCTCCCCATCTTCGGAATCCTCAACAGTTTGGGCCGGTTGGCGCCGTATTAGACGGCTGAGGATTTCACTGCCCATATAGGCTGGCCGTAAATGCTTACACGCAATGGAGCCCAATATGTCAAGACTGCAAGATTGAAGCATTGGTTCCTAAAATCACATTCTTTGGGGATGAGACTGTTTATGCCCTCACAGGTCGCTCCTGCTGGCTCTCTCAAAAGAGATGTTGGTCTCTGTTTCAAGTAAAAATGGGCGCGGGGGCTCACGGAGCAATGGCTTGCTAGCCGAAAAAGATTAGGCGTGCTGCATTGGCCTTGACAGACAATGACTTTCATCGGTAAAAGCCGGCAACACTATACCTCCGCGATTCTACCGTAAGCGACGTCGCGCGCTTTAGGGGAAACCATCACCGCCCTTCTTATGTCAGCGACCGGCGCCGCGCTTTTTATTGTCCTAGCATAAACAATAAAAAAAAAACTTCATTTCCCTCTCCCCCTTGGCAACACGCCTCAGCTAATTTTCGAGAAAAAAAAAACGTCCGGGAAAGTATTGCGATATAATGGATACATCGTAAATTTATTTCACTAATGAGATACAAAGCCATTTTTCAAATGTATCTCGATACAGAAATACAGACACCCAAAAAGTATCTCTGAAATACTATCGCGATGCTCTTGCATCGCGATACCGCTCAGCCCTGCTGCAGACTTATGTCCAGTTTTCAAACTGTGGCAAGGGCCTCTACTTCTGGTACGTTCATGGCCTACGAAATTATCAATAAAAGCACCAATACATGTTATAATTCAGTGGTAGCGCTACATATATTTGCACTCTTTTCGTTGCTCAAAAAATGGAATGATATGCTGCAGCTAGTTACTAAACGATATTTTTTTTTTCTTTTACGAACTGATTACATGCCGAGGCTTCCTATTAGATGAGCTGATTCCGGCAAAGCTTCTTGATGCAACGCAGCTGAATCACTAAGCTTGAGCTAGACATGCTCGAAGCTGATACGTAGGGTCAGCTGATATAAAAAGGTATCAAGTCTGAATTGTATCTCACATTCTTTAAACTTTATTGCACATGCTTGAGGAGACGGCTTTAATTCGTCGTTATTTAAGTTTTGACACTCTATCACTTTTGAACACGTTCTACCAGTACTAAAAATTGTGACTTCGATAATTCATTTGTAGCTGCTGTGAAGCAAATTATTTTGCAAAGGAAATGGATGGGTATAGCGCAAACTGACACAAACATAACGTGTTCTGAGTTTTTTTATCGATTTAACACTTAAGTTGTCAGTTTCGTCGGGATAAAAAAATACCTGAGAACGCGTCAGCTTCAGTCTTGTCGCTTTGAATGAAGCAGAGAAGCGTAAATTTAAGGGCTCGTTTTTTATGTTAGACACAATATTAATCAGAAATAACGGACAATGACGCCAAATAAGGTATAGAAGATGTTATTACAGGTAATCGTAATGTAAATGTGAAGAAAGAAAAGTGAACGAAAAGATAACTTGCCACCGGCAGGGACCGAACCTGCGACCTTCGAATAACGCGTCCGATGCTCTACTACTGAGCTACGCGGCGGTCATCCCTCCGTCCACTTTATAGAGCATACATGTGCATTGAAGCGTGGGAACGTCAGTACGCGCCGTCAGTAGCCATTACGGAGAGTGTAAATTGTAATGTAAATGTGAAGAAAGAAGGTCGCAGGTTCGGTCCCTGCCGGCGGCAAGTTATCTTTTCGTCCACTTATCTTTCTTCATATTTACATTACAATTACTTCCAATAACATCCCCTATATTTTCCTTGGCATCATTGTCTGTTAGGTCTCATTAATATTGTGTCTAACAAAGAAAACGAGCCCTTAAATTTACGCTTCTTTCCTCTATTCATAGCCAGGGTCTGGTTCTGGAAGTCTTGATAGCCTCAGAGATTATTGGTCAGCTGCCAGCTCGTAATAAGATCACGTGCTACGTGACGCCTACAGGCAAAAAAAAGTGTTCCAGACTCGCCGTAATGGCTACTGGAGGCGCTGACTGACGCTCCCACGTTTAAATGCACATATATACCCTATAAAGTGGGCGGAGGGACGACCACCACCGTCACTCAGTGGTAGAGCATCGGACGAGTTATTCGAAGGTCACAGGTTCGGTCCCTGCTGGCGGCAAGTTGTCTATTCGTCCGCTTGTCTTTTTCGACATTTACATTACAATTACATCTAATACCGTCCACTATACCTTTCTTGGCACACTGTCTGTTAGTTCTCATTATTACTCTTCTCGCTCTGCCCTTTAAAAAATGTTCGAGCACAAGGAGTGGTACTGCCATTGTAGACACGTTTCTACTAATCTCAGGAATTCGGCGTAATGCAACGGACATTTGTAGCATTATTTCTGAGTCTTTAGTTTAACCTAGAAAAATTGTTAACCTAGCAGGTCTTCGTTCGCAGTTTCTGGCTGTCAGTAAATTGCTCAGTTATAGCCAAGATTTTCTCCTTCTGACTGAATATGCCCGGGCCGTAACTTTGCAAAATCCTGGCATTCCGGCCCACTATGGCCGATATCCATCCGCTAAGCATATTATGTAAGTGGTCAGTTCATTTTTCAAGCGATATGCGCCACAGAAAATTATTGAACATGTTATAGTAAAGACGTTAATATATACAGGGTGTTTTTTTTTTTTACTATACCGTATTTTTTTATAAAAAATGCTATATGACAGTCGGCCCCTGTCGTCGTCGCAAACGGACTCTACGCAGACGGGGAAATCTGTGCCGCACCTAAAGTTACATTCATGTAAGCAATTGACAAATATTTTTACTTAACTTTTTAACTAGCTTTAGGAGGGTTGTTCGATATGCCCATCTTTTAAAAAATTGCGAAGAAAGCAGGTAATTTGCGATAATAATCACTGATCTTCAGAGTACCGATCTAGGTGAAACCGAAACTGAGCGCACAGGGCACAGGAAATCCATCAAACCTGTCACGTGAGACGGCAAGCTCACGCGGCAGTTTTTTTAAAAAAGGCGCGTCGTACCAGAACATGATCACGGAAAACGGTGAGCCGGCTTAAATACCCAATTGGACCGCTTATTCCTTGCGTTCAGTATGTTGTTAAACTCGAAAGAAGTACAAAGAACTCGTTCGCTTGACTGCGAGAGTTAGCGTTTCAGTGGCTACAGTCTAGTTTTAAGCGGTCCAGTAAAAGAAAAAGACAGAAATTGCGGCTTTCTTGGCACAGCAGGAAAGGAACAGATAAGCACTACACACACAAAACGCAATGGATAAGGTGTCCATTGCGGTATTTGGGACGGATTGCCATTTTTTCGGGGCCATACTCTGCTGCGACGCGCCTTTTTCTCAAAAATTGTCACATGAGCTTCCGGTCTGACCTGACAGGGATGACGGATTTCCTGCACGCCCGGTGCGCTCAGTTCCTGTTTCGCTTAGATAGGGGCCTTGAAATTCGGTGATTATGATCTCAAAGTACATGCAATTATCTGATTAAAAAATTACAGCATCTCCCGCTGAAGGAAACCATATGTAGATGCGAAGCAGCGGGCGCTAACGCTTACACTGGCGGCGGCGTTGACGCTGGCGCTCATCACAGCGTTGCGCAGGAGAGAAACCTGGGGAGGCGCAAATCACGCAGTGATGGACCGGTGCTTCCTACTGGAACATGCCAATCGCTGCTAATGGGCCGTGAGAGACAGAAGGCCCCGACTGGAAACAGAGACCCGCAAACGCGCATGCTGCGAATTTTTATTGTTCAACAACGCACAGGAGAAATCTCCCACCGGCACCACCTTGCAGGTCAAGATCCAGTGCCATATATACGGGGTGGCCAGTGAACGGTCGTGCAGCGCGAGCAGCCGGTTTTTTTCAACCAAGAAACTCGCTAGCGGACGCTGCCTGCGTCGGCGTCGCGAGGCGAGAGAGGGGGGAGCGTAAGAGAGGAGAGAGAGGGGGGGGGACGCGCATGCGTAGTGGAGGTGTGGACGCCGCGGAAAGGGATGCCTAGAGGAAAGAGGAGGTTCTTTATTTTTTTAGAGCGTTTGCGCATGCGCAGTAAGGGTGGTCACGCCGCACACCACCACCGCCACCACCACGAGATTGAACTTCGCCTTAAGCTGCTTCGCATCTAAAAAAGGGCGTGTAATAACTTGTCATGTCCTACATGTCTTCCGTTACACAACGGCCCTAAAGTTTGTAATCAGGATGGTGATTAATTTTGTAACCGATCGGATGCCTGCTTCCTGTCTTTCATTAACGCGGGCTTAGCACATTTCACTTGAGCGGTTCTTTCAGTGTAATGCGTGTCCTCCCTAACCCTGCAACACCTCGAAACACGTAGTTGCAGCGCTGCCAGGCCACGCGTAGTCCCCCACGTGGGCGCCTTCCCTCGCTGAGTGGCTGTCATTCCTTGTTGTGTAGTAACGGATTAATAATGTCGTGTTAAAAGCAGTCTAATTGATGAGATTAAAAAAGTTTGTATCATCAACGTGTTGTATTCAAAACGGGCAAGAAAATTGAAGGACACTTTGTACATTCCAAAGTGTGTTCGGCGAAAGCGTGTGGCCATTCCACTGACGGAAAGACGGACGGACATCCGGACGGACGGACACCGGACGGACGGACATCCATCCGGACGGACGGACATTCGGACGGACGGACGGACATCCGGACAGACGGACGGACAGACGGACATCCGGACGGACGGACATCCGGATGGACGGACAGACGGACATCCGGACGGACAGACGGCCATCCGGATGGACGGACGGACGGAAGGACATCCGGACGGACGAACGGACAGACGGACATCCGGACGGACGGACATCCGGACGGACAGACGGACGGACGGACGGACAGACGGACACCCGGACGGACGGACGGACGGACACCGGACGGATGTGAGCATGAGACATTAAAGGATTTCGCCTTAATGCATAAACCACTCACGAAAGCAGTATTCAGCATGTTTTAACGTGATAGCGTTAAAGAGCTCGTTTCGCAGAAATTCCGGCGTCGGCGTCGGTGTCGGCGCAGTTGGTTGTGAGCGAAAAATCATCATCTTGTCCGTGACCGAAAAATCATCATCTTGCCCGTGACCGAAAAATCGAGAAAGATGCAAATAAAAAATAAAAAAATTTTCGGGTCCGAGTGAGGATCGAACCCGGGTTGTCTGCGTGGCAAGCAGGTGTTCTACCACACAGCCATGCCTCTGCTTGGAAATATTGTGAAAATAACTTCCTCTGCTTGGAAATGCAGTGAAAATAACTTGCATGCTTCGCAAACGCAAGCGTCCTTTATATAGGCGTCGCAATATAACATGTAATATCCCAGGAATATTGCGTGGTACAAGCGTACATTGCCATCGGGTGTCAGAATATGTGACTATCATAACGTTTCCATAGTTTAAAGCCAGCCACCCATTACAAGCGGCACATACCTTACTACGCGTATTCCCTTAACACCACGTAGTGGGTGCATAGCAAGTTCGAAAACATTTCCCACATTTGCCGCGCATAATTTCTCCTGGTTTAAAGCATACTACCCATTACATAGTATCCACTAAGTGATTGAAGTACACACTAGGGACGGGATATCGCTATCGCGTTCAACTCTTAAAGGCGAAGCTTAAGCGTCCCCCAATTTCTTTTTATTGCGATAGCAATTATATGGACACTCTCGACTGGTTTTCGCCGTCGCCGTCGGCGTTGGCGTCGCTGTCATGTCCCGTATATGTATCTATATATTTATAAAAAATATTAAAGAAAAATAATTCAGAAAAATGTTTCCGACGCGCGGCATCGAAACAGGGACCTCTCGCTCTGCAGCGCGCGGCGCTAACCGCTCAGCCACGAGGGCGAACGTCCTTCAACGTTCAAACGGCCAGCTATTTATATACAGCGAGTTTTCAGCGTGTTTTCAGCATTACCAGTGAGATGGTGCAAAGGCCGCGCTCGGCGGGGGCTTAGCTGGGCGCACCGGCGTTCGTCGCGACGCACGCTCTCAGGCGCTCCTAGCTCCGGCGCGCGCTTCGCCCGAAGGGGGGGGGGGGGGGTAGATGCCTGTTCGCGCGCGCGCTTATCTCGATGTGGCGGAGAATGGGGCTTTCGGCGGAACGATAGCGTTGTAGTTACCGGGCGTGCGAAGGTCGCATCGCTCGCTGCAGTCCCCCCGTTTGCGAAAAGAGCACGCTATTCAAACACAGCGAAGTAACAACTGTGACACTTGTTAGTTCGCGCTCGTCTGTACCTGTGAATACGTTTCGTGCGTCGCTTTTGGTTGAGCAGCGCGTTAAGTGCCGGGCGGTGGATGTTTTTAGTTCACTCTCGTCCTGTGCGTGTTGTTTTCGTGCGTTATGTGTGCGTGAGCAGCGCGTTGCACGTTTCGACCTACTTTTTTTAGACAACACAATTTTTTTAAAATGCTATGACAGTCGGGGCCCCTGTCGTCTGCGCAAATCAACTTACGCCAAGGCGAAAATACTTTCGCGCACGTAAAGTTATAGTCGTATGAGTAACTTAATAATTATTTAAGCATGAAATGTCACACGGCACCTTAAGCTATTCCTAAACTGACAAGAAAGCAAAAGCCATCTTGTTCTCATTCGATTGCAATGATTCTTGATTGCAATGAGTCTGTGCTTATCGTACGCCCGTAGAGCTGAGTGAATGGGTTTCCTGTAAGTGTGATGTTGCCATCCAGTCACATTTAAGAGCTGAGACAGTTGATATGTTTTGAAAGCACTTGCACTACGTAATTTTCCGGCAACTATACTTTCCTTACGTCATGGGGATCACGAGTATTTCTATTGCGATATGATGAGACCATTTGCCGATGGCGTATAATGACACTTTTCTCACGCGCACATGGCGTATGACTCACAATAATAAGCACCATATTAAGTATCGAACGCACACCATTAACCTAGCAAATAACCGTCATGTAAGTTTCGAGACTGTTGTCTCGAGAATAGGCTAAGGCGAAGAAAGGGCCGTTGGAAGTTCTAGTGAGGGTAAAGTCTATTGTAGTATTACACGTGCCGCATTGTTTTTTTTTTCTTGTGCGCTTTATGAACGCGTACTCTTAGGGATCTGACAAATGCCAAGCAGTTTCTCATTTATCATGTGAGTCATTCTCGTTGCTGGCAGCGCGGGTGGCAACAGTTCTGAAATATTGCGCTGTGTATCGTACAAGAGCTGCCACGCTAACATTGGGCTCCTACTTATACATTGCTGCTCTCCCGACAGCTGCTTTCGTTTTGCCTCCACGAATGCTTATAGCGCTCGCTAACCCAAGCATTGCACATCCGCACTGTTTTCAGCGGCGTGCATTTTATATTTAAGGGTAGTTATAAAGTGGTTGTATTTTTATATAAGGATTGTATAATAGTTATAAAGAGTTTTATAATAGATCCATTTTATTAGGTAATACTGTTTGAAGAACGCCAACGTCAGACTAACTTGCGGATGAACGCAGTGCGTCGTCTTTATTTTGTTATTTTGCGGATCCCCTGTCATGAATTGCCGAACCACGAAAATCGGCGGAGCAAGCACGCGCGTACACCAGGCCGCATAATACAGCACTCGAAGTGCACGGCCACTTGCTCAAGCTGAAATTCACATTGGCTCATCAACCCATACTAAACGCGTAACCATTGTCCATTGGATCGCACCTGTAGTATAGTACAAATAAATTAGAAAAAGGCAAAGGTGTTCCGTCAAGTTGTTCAGGACATTAAAGTATAAATATGGCCAATCAATGAACAGAAGAATATATAGCTACCCTACTTTCACGGTGATATCCCACTTGTGGAAAATTTCTGTAATGCCCTTTTGTTAAAGAATAAATGTGGAAAAATTAAGCTACCGCAAGCACCTGCTGGCCGTTCAGCTGGAACATGTCACGACCCGTGCTTATGCTATATATGTGTTCTCTATAAAGTGCTACATCCATTCTTTATTGTGAGGTAGGAAAAGAATAAAGCTTGAGCCTGCACCATAAGAATATAGCAGGCAATGCCAATTGGAAAATAAAAATGAACACGGCAGAGCCGAGTGAAATTTTTAGGGGGAAGGATGTTAAGGAGAAGGGGACCACACCCCCTGCCAAACTGCAAAAAAAAGCCTCCTTTTCTTTTTTAACAATGTTATTCTTGCTGCTAACATGTTTCGTTGAGTTTAATCTCCCGCTGAAGAATTCGTGCGAGTGGTAGCTTAGAACTGGACGCTCCTGCTTGTAATTCTGAAGTGCTTGAGCTCTTCAGTCTTGACTTCCTGGAATCTCTTGCTTGCACTGTTTACCGTGGGAATAGGCGCTTTATTGTTGATTGAAACTTCTCTTCCGGACTGACTGCTCTGTAAAATAAGGAACCTTTGATGAATGCCCCCCCCCCCCGCCTCGTTAGTGCCAGTTGGTTGGAATGCGAGTTACATTACTAGTTCCTAGTAGCAGATGCGGATAATGTACGTCGAGTTGGAATTATTCTTGAATTTTGTTTTTCATTCATTATTATAATAAGGATATTTAGCGGTTGAGAGTGTGACAGAATGGCAAGTTGCTTACAATATTCTGTGGTTGACTTGTAGGTGTGGATTATATTTCTTCGTAAATTTCAGAGATGTAATCGCATGGTTCTAATTCTGAGCAAGAAAATTTTGAACCGTGAGAAGTGGTCCTCGATAGTTCTTAGAGGTTGACCCTTCGTGGGTACACGAAGTATGTATATATATATATATATTTACACAGACTTCCATTTTAGCAGTTTTTGTTCCGACTTTTATCTGTTCCTTTGTTTCTTCTTTTTCTCTTGCTTCACTCTGTCCTTTTTTTTCTGATTTTTTCCCCTCTCTCGATCATGTCTTTCTTTATTCTCTGTTTTCATTTTCTTTTTTTTCCTTCTTGTGTTGTTTTATTCTGTTTTCTCTCTCTTGTCTTTTTTTCTTTCCTTTTTCTTTGTTCTAAGCACAGTCTTTTTCTTGTTTGTATCTTTTCTTTTTGTTTTTGTTTCTCTCCCTCTTTCTCTTGTTTTGTTTTCCTTTTCCTTTGTGCTTTTTTTTCTTTTTCTTTTACATTCATTTGGCGAACTTCAGTTTGACAGTTCCTGAGCATAGACAACCATCTTATAATAATAATATTAATCTTGATTTCTTTTAGAGAGTATCAGTAGTCAAAGTGAGCCTTTCCTTTCGGTCTTTTGTTATTGCTCAATCCAATATTATTCCCTCGCCCCTTCCCCCAACATTTTTGTTTCCTTATGAGCTATGATTTCATGGTGAAAAGCCTTTGCTTTTGCATTCTGTTATTTATAATTCTCTTTTTAATACTTTTATAGTCTCCTAAAGGTTTTAGAGATTGTATCTGTAGTTTGACCCACACGATTGTTTGTTGCCCGTCAAGGTTTTCGAAGTAGGTCTAATTTGGCCACATGTGCGTTCTTTCAGAGTTCATTTGCCACCACCTTTTATTCTTGATTTGTACATCTCCTTTTGCACCGATTGAACAGTGCCTGGAGAGGCTTCTGATTGCCCACCTTGTATCTCTAAGGCGTCAAGTTTCCTCCGTGTTTTTTTTTTTTTTTTGTTATTTGCAAGATTATGCATTTGCTTAAGGTGGCCCTGCTCAGCTTCACCGAATATGGCGGTTGGAGGGGCTTTTATGCGCCCACCTTCTATCCAGGGGGACTTAGTTCCTCAGAGCTAAGGAGGAAGGGGCTGCATGAGTTTTCGCTCGAGGTTGCGGTGGTCCAATTGCACCGAAGTCACGGTGTTTGTTCGGAGAGGCTTAAAAGCCCGCCTTGTTGGTCGGGTGGTCCGGTTTCCTCTGAGAAATTGTAGGGCAGTTTTGTAGATTTTTACGTTTTGTATTTTTCTAGGAATATTTGCACGCAGCTGATTCTCACTTTTGTTCGTTTTTCGCACATTACGATAAGTCGATATGAATTGAGATTATTGCTTACTCTTTGTTTTTCCCTACTCGCTCCGCTCCCTGTTCCAGTGCCTCATACAGGATGATCCACATTTCGATAGGGAGGCTTATCTTTGTTGAAGGCGCTTTTCGTGGTGTTGATTAATGGTCTTAAGTGGCGGAAGGGCCACGTGCTGCAAAAGAGCGGCCGACGGATGTGGTGTTTGCGGTGGCCAGTGAGTTTCAAATGGGAATATGTAATACGGCTGTGAAGGGGCCTAAAAGCTAACTACCATATAGGAGCGTAAAATACACATACTATGAAAGTATAACAGCGGGACGTGGAGCAATCTATGGGTGCTGAATTTTTTTACAAATGACCATAATGTTATAATATGAGAATAGGCGAAACTCACCGCGTCCCTCATAAACTCGCCTAAGACATCTCGAAGGTGAAAGCCAACTTCTTCTCAGTCCATACACTCATCCTCGCCACCATTCTAAGAGCTCTCTGCACCTAGTGTGGTTTTGCGCTGCATGCAAGATCGTACGCAATGCAAGCTTTCTGCACCTCACCCGACTTTGCACAGCTTCCGGGATCGGCCCACCTTTCAACCCGCGACAATGTCATGACGTCGCAAATATTGCAGATCTATGGTAGATCTATGGGACGTCATACGGTGACGTAAGCATGTGATGATTTTTGGCACCACTCATGTTGTGGCCGCCGACGCCAACAATAAGTCGTAGCCTTTGAACTCAAAGGTCAAAAGGCTGCTGCTTTAATGCATCAACCACAGCAGCACTCTGGTGCTGCTACTAATTGCCTGCAAATGTAATACAAAATTTATGTACATGTTTCAAAAACGAGAAAAGGGATCTATTCTTGAAAAAGGGATCCCTGAAAATGAAAATGTCTGGGTGCAGCAAAATATGTGGCTGTAATGGCAATGCAAATACTTTTTTATTGCGATAGCAATTATATGGACACTCGCGGCTGGTTTTCGCCGTCGGCGTCGGCGTCATTTGCCGTATATGTATATGTATATATATAATCGTCCCCGCCCGTGGTTCGTGAGCGTGAAAAGACGCGAGAGGGGGGGGGTCCCTCGAGCGACCTTCGATTTTACGAGCTCGGGCGCGGGCGCGCGCGTTATCTCCCCTTCTCGGCGGCCGGAAGTGGGGGGCCGGTGTACCCTTCTACGTGCTGCGCTCTCAACGCGAAGAGAATTCTCTTAAACAAGCGTTTTCTAGAGTTGCGTGAGATCGGATCCAAAAAGAGTTAGCTGCCAGCCTCACTTCGTATAACATTACAATTTTTTGCTATCGCATTCATTGCTTCACCCTTGCGGGGAAACTGTGACTTTTTTTCTGCAGTCTCTAATGCAAACCATTCCAGGAATTATATGGAGCACGATAAGTGGCTCGCCACGCCTACCACAGCTGGGTGGGTCACCACCAGGCAAATTGTGTGCCTGTGTGCTCTGTGTATGTCGAATCCTGAGTGTGCGATTTGTTACATATGTAAAGCGATACAGATATCGGTGGCCAATTAGAAAGGTGCGCCTTGATAACTTGCAGCTTATTCTGTGTTCCTTACGAGCAACCAGTAAGGTTTCAGCTTTCTTTAACAGCCAAGCTGTCAAAGTTGGCAGTAAAACGACCGTCAACAAAACCCCGCGCTGCGCCGTTGCCACAGTAACCACCGCCGCTGCCCTGTGCCAACAACAGCCAATTCGCCTCCGCCCGAGCAGCAGGCGCTGCCGAGCCGTCGCCATACTAATCACAACAGCCGTGTACGTGCACGCCGGCGGAAAGCATGCCGCGGCGGTGTGCCGCCCGTCGGCGCCTCAACTCAGCAAGCATTGGCACGCTGCCCAAATGGACAGCGCGAGAGTCATAAGACAAGAGTGGGCATGTTGAGGCGCGTGCCCACCGGCTCGCGGATTTTGCCCGACTGACGGAGAGAGGTGGCGCGAGAGAGAAACATGTCCGGTTTCAATGACGCCCCGGTGAGGAGCAAGCGGAGAAATAGATTTCGCTATAGACCAGAGCATGCCTCTCTCGCACCCAGGAGCCTCTGCTCCCGGCGGAATACTCTCGCACCCAGACGCTATTTTTGTTCTGGACTGCCGAGGCGGGTATCTATAGCGCCAAGTTAACATGCCAATCGTCAGCTCAGGAACATTAAAATGCGAAAAAGCGCCTGTTCACGTCGCTTCCGTTTCCAACAAGTCGTCTGGGCACCA
>JALIZH010028458.1:0-29492 GCA_030522465.1 Rhipicephalus appendiculatus | reverse complement strand
TCACATGACTTCGGTGGAAACGGTGTTGGAAAGACAAGTATAGATTTTATCTCGGCGCCTGTTTCTGGAACAGGCGGCCACAGGGCGTATCAGGATGACGTCGCACAATTTACAGTTGCCAGTGATGGAAAACGCTTCACGTGTCAGCAGAAAACATTGCATACCCGTATTGAAAATCTAGACGGAAAAAGTAGAATTCTCAGCAGCTTTCTATAGATGGCATTTCACCAGTAACATACATCTATATCCTTCAGCGTCGGTGACTACGTTTGTGCAGGCAACTTGCTTATGCTAGCTGTGTCAACTTGTGGACAAAAGAGAGCGAGATACATTGCTCATTAGACGAATTAAAGTTTCTGCATAGTCAATATGTTTTGACTTAACTTGAGTGCGCTGCATACAAATATCGCCGATCACTTTGGTGAAGGCACTACGATGTTCGGCTAGTCGCACGTCGTGCTGCGTTCCAGAAGCAACGTCAAAACTATTACTTTACTTTTCTCGGAATTAATACAACCAAAAATTGATTGCGCACATATTTGGAGCCCAGGATGTGACCCTTTTTATATCAAAATAGAACATAATTTACACCAGAATAAGTAAGCATTTAATTACATGCGAATTATAATTACTAAAGCTCGCACAAAACAACACATTACTTCATTTTCTTCATAAGATTGTAATATTGAGTGCCCTGAAATTAAGCTGTGTGAGCTGGGCATTCTTAGGCAGTGCGTCATAATTCGCGCCTGAAGGGGCTAGGTAGCAAGCTCGGGCCTTCTGAAATTGAATACCTCCATCCGTAGAATTGGAAACAGGTCACAGAGAGGTTTTAAAGCGCGATAATTTTGCAACAGTTACCAGGTAAACGTCATGGGCGACGCCATGTAGCCGTTATCAGTTCCGACATTATTCTGAATCCATTCCTTGGAACACGGAACCATCTTGCCATTCTCTCGGAACGGGTGGCTGCAACTACTTGATGGAAAGGTACTAAGCCACATGGTAGTTTTCCTCCTGTGGTGATTTGAACCAATGAATATATATTACACGCGTCATTCTTGAGTGTACACGAACACGCACCGCTTTCAAAACGAAGGCAGTTCATTGCGGTGTTCGCCTTTTTTACCTGAACTGCCCTATTGAAAATCTGTCCACCATAGGAATGGTGGATTCCACCATCCATCATTATGGTGGATTATGGTGCTGGAATATGGTGGCATACGGTGTATGCTGGCGTATGATGGATGCTGGAGTGTGATGAATGCTGGAAACCGCCAGAGCGCAAAACCGCTTTAAACCATCAGGACCATCGTGCCTAGCTGCCAAAGCTAAATAACTTCATAGAAAACAATGAAAAAAGCATCAGTGCAAAAAAAACCTTGAAAAAAAAAGGCCTTCCGTCACGAGGAGTCGAAAGCGGCACCTTCGGATCGTGAGCTGTTACGAATGGGGTTGCGTCGTATCCCACCGCTGCCACCACTGTTACGAATGGGGTTGCGTGGCCGGTGCGGACGCGTGCGGGTGTCGTGCTCGGAGCAGTCATCAGGACAAGTTGGAAGACGGAAAATACTTTATACAGAGTATTTACATGTTGACGGTCTTCGTGAACAGGCTGAACAGGCCCGGCGCTCCTCGATGCGCCGGATTAAATGTGGTGGTTGGGGTCCACCCCCATATCCTCCTCTCCACGCGGTGGTCAGGGAGTCCGCCAATCCTGCACCACCTGCTGGTGCACAATAGTGACCACGTCTGCGCCTCCAAGGGTCAGTACCTGGTCGATGAGAAAGGACCACGAGACTGGGGAAAGACCGCTCTGGTGACCCTGTTGGGGAGACGGTGGCTTGTCGACAGCGCCGGTCGCAACAGGGTGGGGTAAGACCTACAGTGTTCTAGAAGTATTCTAGAACACTGTAGTAAGACCGGCCCGGCGAAATCAGCAAGGCGTCGGCAAGGGTGCGGCCCAACACCAACGTGCGCGGGGCTTTATTGTTCCTCCCGCTCTGGTATGTGGACTTGCAGTCGCGTAGAACGACGACCGGAGTCGGTGTTCGGGGCTGGCAAGGGCGTGGCAAGGGCGTGGCACAACAGCTCCCCCGCCACCAAACAATGCATCAGGAGGACGTGCGGCTCCACGCGGCTCGGCTGAATTGATGCGGCCGGACACCAGGCTCGTCCATGGGCGTGCTTCTAAATGTCGTACAGAGTCCGTACCTAGAGAGAGAATCTCTAGGGATTTTTCGATCTAGGGACTTGCGATGGTGGTGCCGTCGGTGCCGTCACTTCGTAGCGGAGGTTTTTGGAACGCTGCCTCGCCGGCCGGTGTGTTTTCTCGAGCTAGCGCCCTGCTGGAGCGATTTTCAGCGTTCGTCTCTTGTCTCTGCTTCGACGATGATGGACGATGACCGCGAGTCCTGCAGCTTTCGTTTCGGCAGCGTAGTACGCGATCCGGTGTCCCGTAGCGACTTCGTCGTGACTGCCTCAGAGAACATCTATGACTGCCTTTGCTTGATCGGAGTGGCTAGGGTTACGTCCAGGCTAACTGTTGCCACCGCTGTCGTTACGTCCAGACGTTACTAGCGCCTTTCCTTACCTGCCGTCACTATAGGCTACTGCTCACTATAAGGCCAGTTTTACTAGCGCCTTTCCTTACCTGCCGTCAGTATAGGCTACTGCTCACTATAAGGCCAGTTTTACTAGCGCCTTTCCTTACCTGTCGTCACTATAGGCTACTGCTCACTATAAGGCCAGTTTTACTAGCGCCTTTCCTTACCTGCCGTCACTATAGGCTACTGCTCACTATAAGGCCAGTTTTACTGGCGCCTTTCCTTACCTGCCGTCAGTATAGGCTACTGCTCACTATAAGGCCAGTTTTACTAGCGCCTTTCCTTACCTGCCGTCACTATAGGCTACTGCTCACTATAAGGCCAGTCAAATATTTTGCCAGCGTTTGCTCAAGTGGCTTGTGTCATTACAACGAAAGAGTGGCAGCGACGTGGGTTGGGGCGCCCGCCGCTGTCACGAAGGCGATTTCCTTAAAGAAAAAAAAATGTATTAGCGGCGCCCGTGAAGCATTTATGCTATACTATTAGAACAGTACTTCAAAAAAAAAAAGAAACGTTCAAAAAAAAAAAAACTTCGTCGAGATTCGAACCACCGACCTCTCTGCTCCGAGCACGGCACGTTAGCCAGCAGCGCCACTGAAGCTGATCGGTTAGGTAGGGTAGGGTGGCTAGAATGGGGAGGTGTGATGACCGTGGCGGCGCGCTCATTGCCTAGCGAGGCCCCACTGCGCGTTCTCGCCGCTGGGGGGAAATTTGGCGGGTCGGTCAGGGGCGCGGTTGGCATGTGCCGACTGTGAGCATGTGTTGCTCGTGTCTCGTAGGTAACGGAGCAGCGCAAGTTAGCTGTCGCTGTCAATGAAGTACGGCCTGTTTTCTTATCGCTTCCCGATACCTTGAAGGAGCGAGCGTCAGCGAATGTTGTCGATTTTTGAAATGCTCTGAAGAATTGGAAAAAAAAAAGAAAAACGCAGAGATGGGGCTTTGTGCCAGGTTGCGACGGCGGATACAAGGCTTGCGGTGAAAGACTCTCTTTCGTGCACCTGCCGGCAAGGAAGAATTTGAAAAGTGGGCTCGTCTTATACGTTATACCAAGGGCCGACAAGCCACTGCAAAAGAATTCTGCACTTTGCGAAAGGCATTTTGGCCCATAGGTATAAAATTCGTACATGTTTAAATAGAAAAGTTGAGGTTTCTATAAGTGAACACATTGGCGTGTTTAACGGCCTGGTGTGACACACGGGTCATGAGCAGCAGAGCTGCAGTGGAAAGAGCCAGACTAATTCAGATGATCGGTTGTTCTTGTACTTACATTGGCATCTTGCTCCACGTGGACGCATTTGGCCAATGTGCCACAGATTGGCTGCAGCTTCTTTCACAAGATCGGTTATCGGGTTCTACACCAGTACGCGTGTCCATTTTCTGCTGAAAGGGCTAAACCAGCCAGCTACGCAGAATAAAGCCAAGAAGGTGAATCCCTGTGTGACGTAATGTTTTAATGTGCTGTTTCTAATAAACTTGTATCAAGCAACCAGTCTTGTACTTTAGTGCATTCATCTACCGCATTGCAGAATAATTGCATTGCCTTCCACTTTTCAAGTACTACAATAAAAGCTCGTTAATTTGAACTCGGTTAATTCGAACTTACGGTTAATTCGAACTGACGCCTTGGTCCCGGCACAGCCTTGCGTATTTATATGGTGGAAAACTCCGTATAATGCGAACGCGCTTCGACAACGGTATCCGCAACAGTTAATTCGAACTGAGAGCCCCCGGGCTTTCATCGTTCCTCGCACAATTCGACCCAGAGTGGTGCCAATGTGTTGCGCAACCAAGCCAAACCAAATTTTCTAGAGATGTAGAACAACAAATCAGCAGCATTTCTCCGCAGATAAGAATTCGTACGCTGCGGTGGAGCTCTTGGGCAAGCTGCAAACGATGCTCATGGAGTGGCGACAGAAGAAGCGCAAGCAAATGCAACTTGCTAATTACTTTTAATTTTGATTGCGTTAACACTTCCATCTAAGTAAACGTAAAACAATGCGCTGTCAGCGCATTGTGTATCGTCCCTTCTCTGTCCTCGTCGTTAAACGCTGTTTTTTTTTTTTTGGTCTTTCGTTATGCAACACCAACATGGCCCAACGTCCTGCTAAATGAACGTTCTGGAACGTAAATATATAGCGTCATATATTTCGACATTAAGGCTCACTGATCACATGCATGTCGCTGCTCGTTTCTGACGTATCACTCACTGATCAAACAATTCTGTTCGCTGTCCGAGCTCCATGAACTAAATTCACGAAATAACCCGCCACAGACGTGTGGTATCGCCTAATTCGTGATAACGAGTCCAAAGGTAGCTTCTTTGGGTTCTGTCCGCACAGTGTGGTGCGATGACCGCTCATTCTAGCGCCCTCCCTTTAATTTTATAGCCTTCGAGTTCGAATTAACGAGCTTTTACTGCATTAAAATCTAGAATGTATAACTAATCTGCGAGCGACAAACGCAGGGTTGTTCCAACCTGCTGGTCTGCGGGAGGGATTCCTCTAAACTACTTTTCGCCTGACAAGCGCGCCCACCTCTCAAGAAATGGCCGCTCGAAATTGAACTCTGTATCGGCTGCGTGGTCGGCGCTTGTAGATTACACGTGAAATTAGAGCGCTGAATCATTTCATCAATTTCTAGACGTCTAAAACACTAAATAAATATGCCCGAAAACACTGCAGCGGTAAAACTGAGCGTGGTGGAATCATTTACCCGCCCAGAGGTAAGCTGACGACGGGAGAAAAGCACGGCGCCCCCGCCGGCAGCGCCACCGCGCGGCAGGAACGCGCTTTTGGGCCAGCCTTCGGAGGCCGGTCATCACACCTCCCCATTCTAGCCACCCTAGGTAGGGTAAACAGGCGGAATGGCTACGCACACCGGCTGGCGAAGCATGGCCTCCGAGATGGCGGGCGCGCGGCGGGTTTTTCTCCGGCCGTCCCAATCGCACGGAGAGAGCGTATTTCCCGAGGTGGGCGTGGCCCGCTCTTTTCTCCGCACCGCGGCGCACTTACTTGGGATCGGAAAAGCTGCCGCGCTGTTGGCGCAGCTTGCATGTGGCGAGGAAAAAAAATGGTTTTGCGCTTTTATTAACCTCGCGCTGATTTGGAAATGTCTGGTCAAGGTGTACGAGAGGCCAAGTCAATGCCGGGGCCTATCGATTCTCAAATGGGCTTTTTTTTTTGCTGTAGATTTGCGCCGCCTTTATTAGAGCACTTAGGAAAGCGATGCCTCTGCAAGAGATCCGCATGTGCTAGAAACTTACTATACTTCGAAATTTGGAGGGCTGTATAGTATGGGTGTGCTAGCGAAGGAGAAGAAAAAAAAGAACGATGATGAGGCTGGGCGTGATGACGCCCGGGGCTCGCGCTCGCCCTGCCGCTAAAGACCAATCAGTCGTTGCCGGTCCTTCGTAAATTAAACGCGTTTTTCTTGTCGCCTACGTGTTCTCTGAGGGCTTCGGCCGACCACTGGCCCCGAGCCCACAATAGATATGTTGAGAATGTTGTAAGCTAGATTTAAGGCCTGCGACGGAAGCAGTACTTTTGGAAGCAGTATCGCAAAAAGCAGGTATCGGTGCTTGCTTCCATTGTGCATTTTTTCCTTCGGTGTAACAACATATTGCGAAATGAAAACACACGTACAGCAGCACTCAAATTTTCCATTAGGAACACTTTGTTTATATTTCCTTTATTAACAACTTGCAGGCACTTCCTTCTATACGGAATGCTTTACAGGCATTGTATAACAGGTGAATGCCGTCACAGCAGCGTAAAGCAGTAAAAAAGTGACATCGGCATAAAGGAACCATTATCCGCACAGAGTGAAGTGGCAGATTGTGGCCTTCATGCAGTCAATATACATCGTAAAACTGAAGCGAAAACTAAGATCATGAAAAAATCACGCAGGCAAACCTGCTGGTAAACACTGCGGAACGATCATTGCACTGCAATGCATGCGAGGAAATTAAATATAACAAAAAATGCAAAGACGTAAGAAAAGCATTATTCGCATAAGACAGCTCAGTGCTGCATCAATACAATACCATAAGTACAACTAAAATGTAAACTAAAAATAGGAACTATGCACAGAACGAAGCACAACGAATCTACGCAGTAAATACTGCACGAAGATTACGGCACCACAAAGAAAAAAAACATGCGCACGCTCTAATCCCGCGCGCTCTGCTTTCTGCCGCGGTCTCCGCTGCCGCCGGAATCCCAAGTGAATGCGCCATCTCGCGGTAGCCGGGCGCGCGACGCGATGTACGTTTTTTTGCTGGGGAGCGCGGCGATTGGGACGGCCGGAGAGAAACCCGCCGCGCGCCCGCCATCTCGGAGGCCATGGGCGAAGCGG
This sequence comes from Rhipicephalus appendiculatus, assembly GCA_030522465.1. Taxonomy (NCBI): domain Eukaryota; kingdom Metazoa; phylum Arthropoda; class Arachnida; order Ixodida; family Ixodidae; genus Rhipicephalus; species Rhipicephalus appendiculatus. The sequence continues at coordinate 22,533 of JALIZH010028458.1, read as the reverse complement.
CGTCGTTCCAAAAAGCTCCGCTACGAAGTGACGGCACCACCATCGCAAGTCCCTAGATCGAAAAATCCCTAGAGATTCTCTTTCTAGGTACGGACTCTGTACGGCATTTAGACGCTCGCCGTCCATGGGTCTCGAGGCGAAGCTCTCAGGAGCATAGCTGTCTCTCCAGGCATTCCACACGAACACGACGCTTTCACGGACTCATGGTTCCTGTGGATGAGACGAACTCGACAGGACAACCATTGTCAAACCACACCTAACGCTGCAAGTGCCCTCTGCACACCCCTCGGAATGCCAGACCAGGATGAAACAAAACATACCTGACGACTAGCGTTCCCGTCCTTAAATAAAACGAGGAGAAGTGCGTATCTCATGGTAACAAGCCCAAAAACAGACCTCAATTTCTGGTGTTGACAAAACAACAACTTCGAGAGAATATAAGAATTGTAATTGCACTATAACTACTTAGGCAGGGGAAGTAAAAAATCAAGGAAGCCCCGTAAGCTCAAAGGCTTCGCTAAATCCTCTGTTAGCGCTCTCTTTAACGCGTAATACAGTAACACAACAGTTCTCTTAACTACGAAATAAAAGTGAAACTAAAGGTTACGCGCTCGACATAAAACAATCTTGAACTACCTTTCCCTTAAACGCTTACGCTAACTAGTACAAAAACAAAACAAAACTCATCCTTCAGCTAGCTTAGTTGAAATACTTATCAACCACAACGCCAGGAGGTTATTCTCTAAAATCTCGACAATACATAACTCAAAATTACTGACGCTACAGTAAACACAAAAATGACAGTTCTGGACACACTTGGACGTAAAAGTCATACGCATGACAAAAGAACTCAATAAAGTGTCATCGTGACAAATGAACTGTCCAGTAATACATCAAAGTATCCTCCATTACAAACCCGCGACGCAACATCAGCAGATGAAGTCATCTCAAAACTTCAGAACTGAATACGCGGTCAATCAATACCTACACACAGGTTACCGCGGCGCTTCCACGAACGTATACCCTTTCATACGAACTCTGGGGAGTCGCGCATTCCACGGCTTTCGTGAATTGCGATCCCGACAAAAGAACAAGCGGTTAACCCGCCCGACAGAGCAATTGGTCGCGCAGTCCGATTGTCGACCTCCACTGCGCGAGAAGGCGGCCCGTGAACGGTTCCTTGTGCTCACTGACCCCCTCCTCGTCAAACAACCACCCTTCCTCCACGGAGGGTGACGACCTTTGCTCGTACCATACTCATAACTTCGCGAGTCTTCGCGGCATTCCTGCATTCGTTGTGCAGTGAAACAGATGAGACGAAGCGGCCACTTCGCGATCTAGATTTCTCTGAAACGTATCCCCAACCTCAACGTTCGGTAAAGCGCCAATTCTCAGATCAAGTGATCATACGATCCATAAACGCTCACTGAATATAACAACGTAAAGGGAATAAACATAGCGTACTAACAGGCCCGTGTGGTTAATGCAACCACCTCACATGAGACCTTCTGATGAGCTAGAATCTAAAGTTGGGCCCTCCTCAACGACAACGCACTGGGCACTGCTGTGCACCTTAGCTCTACGCTACTCACATTACACCATATCCCTCTAAACTGAGGTCATCTAAACTCGTGTCTGAACCCAAATGTTCACGAACACCATGCAATGAAAATAACTTCATGCCATGTACATCAGGAGCACCTGGCATAATCGGCGTTGGTTTCGTGCCAAATACCCTGCACCAAACGCTTCTCAAACTCCTTTACGCCAAAACCTCCCGCTCAAGAAACGCTACTACTCTTTCAACATTGGCGGTAGTACAAATCTTCACTCGCGACTGACGTGGTCTCATAACAAAGAAAACTCTTTACGCAGACAGCGCGGTCTGATGCGACCACTGCTTCCGTACAATCCTTAACGGCTTAATAAAAAAACACAACTCGTACAACGCTTAAAAAAACCAAAAGTAAGAAACTGTTCAGCTAAACAAACTCGTAGCGGAGATAACAAAGGAACATTACTTGAAAACAAAATTAAACAAACAAATATCCCCTCAAGAAATTCCTGTGTCTCATTCTCCAAAAACCTTACAGCTGTCTCACTTCAATCGCACACGGGGCGGTCGCGGTCTTGGCGGATTTTGACGACTCCCGGGCCCACGACGTGCACGTGCTACCAGCTGAACTACGCCGTCCCGCTTCATTCGGGATTTCGGCCGGTTCCTGTCAGTTTGGCGGAGGGGACCCCAGGAAAGCGGGGGAAACAATGGCCATGCCATCTTTGTGTTTGCTCCCGCGCGGTGCTTTGCTACTGTGGCCTTTCTTCTAGGACCACTGCGACACTCTTCTCTTCGCAAAGTTGCACATCTCAACCGTGCATTCCGTCGCGGCGATGAGCATCTTTGTCCCCTACTTCGCCCCTTTCGCCGTTTACGCCTCACAGGACGTTTCGCTGAACTGGCCGATGACCTACCCTTTTTCTCGCGCTGCGGAGTGCCACCTGTCTCGGGCCTTTGCTGTGCCCCACGTGCTAGCTTCTTTATTTTGCGGCGACGTTTTCGGCGGACCTGTCTCTCGCTGCTCGCAACTTCGCTTCGGGTTGCGTCATCGGCGGTTTCACAGCTCAAGGCTCCCTTCGATTCCTCAGCTCTGTTGCCCTGTCGGGCCGATTCACCTGCGCTGACCTGGCTAGCAGCCTCATCCATCGTACTCGCATGTACGGAACTCTCTCTTTTACATCGCTTTCGACGCGATCTCTTGCCCTCGGGATGGCTCGCAATGCTAGAAGCCTCATCCATCGTACTTGCTTGTACGGAGCTCTTTATTTTACCACGCTTTCGACGCGGTCTCCTGCCCTCTGTACGGCTCTCAGTGCTCAGAGCCTCACTCGTACTCTCAGGTACGGAGTTCTCTCTCTTACATCGCTTTCGACGCGATCTCTTGCCCTCGGGACGGCTCGCATTGCACAGAGCCTCATTACTCGTACTCACTAGTACGTAACTCTCTACTTGTGGAGTCAAAGCTCCAAACTGCTGAACTGAGCTATCCTCGCGGTCATCGCCAGTTGGTACCTGTGACTGGACGACATCTGTGACGCTTTCTAAGCTAGTCAGCTTGCTCTGAGAAGTGCCCTCAATTAGCGATTCTCTATCGCTGTCATACACGGACCCTTCTCCTTGGCCTTCGCAGTCGGCCTCTCTTTCAAATGCAGAAAACGTACTGCACTGCTCTCTCTGTATGCACTCTACAGGTAACACAGCCTCGCTGACACACAACGGGCTAGCCAAAGTGGCATTGTCAAACTGCGATTGGTCATCATACTTTCGGCTTTCAAATTCGGCCGACTCTCGTATGGTCGCGAACACCATTCTCTTTCTGCAACTTCTGGCTATATGACCTTTTCCTCCGCAGTTGTAGCATACAACTGGTCTCCGCGCATCAAACGTGCGGTTCAAATCAATAGACGGATTTGAAATGCCCTCTCTAGACTCCATGTCATGCCCTTCTTTCGGCTGTTCATCGCGCTTTTCTTCCTCCCGTCTAAGGTACTCCGCGTGCCGGTTACTCAACTTCCCTCTTCCCCCATGCGTGCGCCGATCAGATTCCCTAGCCTTGAGCGTATGCCTAAAAGACACGCTATATTTGCGCAATAGCGCCCCTTTGACCTTGTCATACGCTTCAGCGTCCTCTCTACTGAGTCTAGTTACTACATCCGCGGCCTCGCAGGGCAGAAGTGTTAGCAGTTCCTGTGGCCAACTTTCGAGGGAGAAACCTGCCTTTTCGCACGTTCGCTCAAAATTGACAAGAAAAAGTGCGATGTCCCTGCCAACTTCGAACGGCTGCAAAAGGTCTTCCATCTTTACCGGCTCCCTTACAGCGGAAACACGCCTTGCTGCTGATAGCCTAAGTTCTATCTCTCTTAGCTCCAGCTCACGTTGCCTCTGGGCAGCTTTCTCTTCTCTTTCCTTTATCTCTCTGGCAGCTTTCTCTTTTTCCCTTTTCTCCTGAAATGCGATTTTCCTAGCTCGAATATCCTCATGAGCTTCCTGGGCCTCCTCGACGGTCACCTTCTCTGCCTCCATAACCGGGAGGATCTGCCGTTTACGCTTAGCGGAGCCAACCCGAATCCCCTAACTCTTCGCAAATTTCAAGGAGGTCCTGCACCTTGAACTTGTCCATCGTGACACTTCACTCCGCCTCGTTTATCCTCTCCTTTAACTTAGCAGTCAAACCATCCAATTCTTGGCTGACTGAACAAAGTTAGAAATCTACAACAAAACAACCAAAACCTACTATCAAAGAGCGCTAGCTAGGTCTGGCAATACGAGAGGTAAACTTCAGCACTCACCACACCAGGGTAGCTGACGCTGGCCGATCCCACCGAGCTGCCATCCACTGTTAGGAATGGGGTTGCGTGGCCGGTGCGGACGCGTGCGGGTGTCGTGCTCGGAGCAGTCATCAGGACAAGTTGGAAGACGGAAAATGCTTTATACAGAGTATTTACATGTTGACAGTCTTCGTGAACAGGCTGAACAGGCCCGGCGCTCCTCGATGCGCCGGATTAAATGTGGTGGTTGGGGTCCACCCCCCATATCCTCCTCTCCACGCGGTGGTCAGGAGTCCGCCAATCCTGCACCACCTGCTGGTGCACAATAGTGACCACGTCTGCGCCTCCAAGGGTCAGTACCTGGTCGATGAGAAAGGACCACGAGACTGGGGAAAGACCGCTCTGGTGACCCTGTTGGGGAGACGGTGGCTTGTCGACAGCGCCGGTCGCAACAGGGTGGGGTAAGACTGGCCCGGCGAAATCAGCAAGGCGTCGGCAAGGGTGCGGCCCAACACCAACGTGCGCGGGGCTTTATTGTTCCTCCCGCTCTGGTATGTGGACTTGCAGTCGCGTAGAACGACGACCGGAGTCGGTGTTCGGGGCTGGCAAGGGCGTGGCAAGGGCGTGGCACAACAGAGCCGAGTACTTTACCACAACGCCACGCTGAAACTTGCTCTGCGGGTCGCATAAGGACTAGTCAACCCGAACACGCCGTTTAACTTCAGCGTTCTATCTCGCATACTCGAGACAGACACGATCTTCATTCCTACTAAAATTTGCATACTTATTAAACATGAGAAAACAGTTGCCAGTAACGAATAGCATGTCGATAATGACAACAGCACTAAATTTCTGTTATGCAATTCACAACGTAACAAAAAAGTATATATTTACATATCAACCAGCTGCTACTGCCTAGATTATTATATCCGTTTCTCGCTCTTTCGAAAGGGAAACATGTGCAGAGGCTTCGTGTCGACTCTAAGCTCGTTCGATAAATACGCGCGCATAATTGAGTGTGTACAATGATGTATTTTCGCGCAAAGTAGAGCGCCGCCGTGCTTGCGCACTGATCTGTGTAGCTATCGTTAGGTACAACTACATAACCACTAGGCCAAAAAAGAATGCAGTGCGCGGGAAATATATGTCATCATATTGGTTCAGTAAGGCGTACAAATTGACAAATATGCGTGCTCGCGTACGAGCCAGAGAAGTGCCGGCGAGTGTTACCAGCGGCTATCGGTGACCGGGGGCGTTTTCTGGCAACGCGTCGCATCGAGGCTCATCGCTTCTTGTGCAGGCGCCTTACACAAGAAAAAATGGTTCATTTAGGTGAACCGACGTCACAGCAGTGCTGTAAAGTCATTCGTACTCATCGGAATCGTGTATTCTGTAACCAAGAAGCGCCGATGACACGTAGACGGACTCGGTCGGTACGCTAGGCCTAAACTTTGGTGGAAATCATGGTGGTAGAATGGGGTGGTGGAAGTCATATATATACTTGGTGGGGAGTATCTCGACGCATGCCGAAGGTAAAAGACTGTGCATTTTAGCTTCGCACGCTTTTTTTCTGTTACCTTAAAGTGCAGCTGAGGTAATGAGTGCGCAAGAATTTCCAGAGTTGCGTTTCTACCATGGCGATATCAAGTGGTGGCTGTTTTCTGTTCAACCCGTTGAATTTTGAAAGGTATCATTCACTTCTACAATTGCGTGGCGATGTAACACATTTACCATCGCTGTTCACAGCGACACCTCTAGACACGTAAACACCATAATACACACCGCATCACAGTTGTCAAACTGATATAAGTATGTGATAAAAATGTAAACATTCATGGCTGCTGCGCTCCACAAATATTGAGGCGGTATTGACACCGCATGAGTTGAAAAAGTGTGCTAGAAAGCGTAATAATCGGCGTTGGCTTATTTAGACTGCAAACACATTTGTCTACACATTCGAGAGGGAAACGTTGACAATAACAGTGATTTAAAGGGGTACTGACACAAAATTTCGCGGCCGAGACAGCCTGCGGGTTCGATTCCCGTAAACATGTGTACATCATCTGCAAAATATCAACAGCGAATATAGTTTAGAAGGTATTTTAAATTAATTTTGAAGTTTGCGTGAGCGATCGACTCCCCTCGCGGTAGCTCCCTCGCGGTAACACCATCAGAGGTGACCCTCGGTGACCTCCCTACTTCCCTCACGTGACCACGCTGCAACAAGTTATGATGACATCATAGCGGCCATTTTCTTTTGCCGCGTTTGTTCCAGCAGTCTATACTTCTCGGCGGCTGGTCGCGAGTCCGTGGCCGCGGCGCACGCGTTGAAAGTTTTGTGTTTGGCGACACTGCTGTCCCGTTTCCTATTCGAAAGGACTTCTTGATGCAGACCGTGCGGAAGTGCGTCACAGTTCTGTGTGCTGACGTGATCGAGAGCTGCGCACGCTAGGTGGTGATAGTTGCACCCGGCGGCTTGTCGTTTTTCGAGCTCTCTGAAACCGAAACTGAAACTGGTCGGTAATGAGGAGCCTGTAATTAAATATCTGTCGCGCGCTGCAGCAAACGAGGTGCCGTGTTATCACTAACAGGCCCCTAGCAACACATTGCAGCAAAAAAACGCGAGACCAAAGTTTTTGTGTCAGTACCCCTTTAACGTACTGTGCCACGTGCATTTCCATCATGCCACCATTATCCACCATGTTTCCACTATGCCACCGTCATCCAGCTTGTTCACCAAGCCATCCACCAAAACATATTTTGCATCGCCACCATCAGCCAGCATTTTCCACTGTCACGATCATTGGCTCGCCACCACCACCACCATCGGCCACCATTTTTTCCACACTCGCCGTCATCAGCCATTATGACCACCACAGCTTCCAGCTTATCCACTATTATTTCCACCACATCCACTATTGTTTCCACCATATCCAGCAACGATTCCAGCATCCACCAACCAAGGATTTTCAATAGGGTGCGCAGGTTCGAACCTGGCCGCGGCGGTCGCATTTCGATGGAGGCAAAATGCTCTGGAGGTCTGTGTAGCAGGCCCGTAGCCGAAGGGGGTGGGGGGGCTAGCCCCCCCCCTTCCCCCCATAAAATTCGGATGGAGGAGGGTGTTTTACCGAGAATAAATAATGAAAATAAGTGGTTTTCAAGGTTTTCTATAGGTGACCCCCCCCCCCCTCCCCGAAAAATATTTCTGGCTATGGGCCTGCCGTGTAGTATGCGATGTCAGTGCTCGTTGAAGAACTACTGACACGATTTTGAGGCACCCCAAAAAGGACATCTTTCGTTTCCATGGTGTGCACTGTTATCGCTCTCCATACACCGCAGCTAGACAACGCGCAAAAAACATTTTACTTTGATATTAAAGTTCGTCGCCCAGCATCTGCAAGCCAGCCCCACCGCAATAGACATTATCACGCCAAGTCAACACAGTTCACTGGGTTTGCGAAATTTGCGTTCTGCATGCAGCCTAAATCGCAGAAATCACTGTCACAATCTCTGGACGACAATTCACTCATCGTTGTTTACGTGAACCACGTGCGACTGACAACAAACAGGCAGCTGTTGCTAGTATGTCGCTATTTGCAGTCTTCCCGTGACGTCAGACCTCTCTTGACACGTCACTGCGAAGCCACCTTCTCGATACCGAAACCGAAATTGCTGTTTTAAGGTAGCGGTATTAAAAATACATTCAACGCATCCCCAAGCACCACGACACTCTTTTTAGGGTTCTCGACACCCGCGTTTTTATTTAGACCAACAACCCGAAAATATTTAAAGTTGGTGTCAGTGCTCCTTTAAAGAGCACAAGATGGTCAGAATTTCTGGAGCCCTCCACTACGCTTTGCCTCATAATCACATCAAGGGTTTTGACACCTGAAACCTCATATATTGTTAATAAGCGAAGGCTGCTTCACGATGTTATAAGTAGAGGATAATATAGGATATTAAAGGAAAGTAAAATTGGAATCATTTGGCTTGAATTTCACCGCCAGCGCGTAGGTTCTTAGAACGAACAATTGCCGCATGTTCTCTAAAGCGCCGTGAAATTTGCGCCCACAAACTTGGGTATCTCATCACTGTCACCTTTTCAATTTCCGGACCACATCCGCGATAATCCGGTAGGCATTTTTTTCACGCTAATTCGATCTAGCTCTTGTCATAGCTGCGCAAACATCGTGACAGCGAGCAAATTCGAAACTCGTCGTGCAGTGAATACTCATTTTCCTGTTGTGATAGAATTTCCTAAAAGCTCTACTTGCTTCTCAACTTCTCAAGCAGCTCCCATTAATATGACAAAAACACCATCAACAGCAATAGCGCATATTCATTCAACAAATTTTTAATTACTGATCTTTTTATTTTTGGGCGTGTGCGTGAACAACATTGAAGCTTATTTTTTTGCATGGTTGCATGTTTAAGTTTATGCGGCTTAATTATTTCCTGTCTAAAGCCTGTTAAAAAAATTTAAATCTTCACCATGCCATACCGGTATGTTATTCCGAGGACCAGAACGGTGATATGTGTCTTAATCAATTAAGTAAGCGTGCGACAAAAATAAAAAAAAAACAATATCAGGCGCCGGTATGATTAACTACTAAAAACAAACGTGAGCAATCAGCCACGCCGATAATGACCTCGCTATACCCCGTATGCAAGCGCATTACGGCCTATTGCTTTTACACCCGCTTGGAATGGGGTCAAACGCACGTCTAATGGAGGAAGGATATTAATAGGGGCAACGTGCGAAGCCGGTTTTGAAGGCATTGCTCGGTGCTGCTCTTATTTTGGCGCTTCGCCGGCTCGTCCAAATCGAATACACTGTCGAAATCTCGGCTTGGCTCGATTAACCGTCTAAAACTTTCGCACGTGTTATGACTCGTAAGCCGCTCCTGAATGTACGAGAAGCTTGTAGAAAGTTTCCGAATGTACTGCTCCTAATGGATGCACGGAACACTCGCAGCGGTGGTCTATTGGTTATGGTGCTCCACTGCTGGACCGAAGGTCGCGGGATGGAATCCCGGAGGTCTCGCACCCGCATTTCGCTGGAGTCAATACAGGCCCGTGTGCCTAGGTTTAGGTACATGTTAAAGAACCTCAAGTGGTCGAAATTTCCGGAGCCTTCCGCTACGGTCTTTTTAGGGTAAGGTAGGGCAAAATGAGACAAAAATTTGAAAGTAGTGAATATATATTTTTATTTCACTCTTTACCCTTAAATGACAATGCAGAAACTTTCCTTTGGGTACAAGGTATGTGCTACATAAATATGACCATGTTGCCACTGTTAAAAAGTTTATTTTAAAAAGAAATAAAAAATGCACCAGATGTCTCATTTTTCCCCAACCTGCGGGGCAAAACGAGACAGAGTGAAAAAAAATTTAACCCTTCAGTTTTTGCAGTAGAAGCACTTGAAATTAAACTCCGTGGGCCCTCACGCAGCCTTCATGACCCCAGTCCTTGCACTCCCAGCATTGAATCCAGGCAGAATCCGGTGCTGTTTTGCTCCAAAACTCCTTGCAGATCTAACACCAACAGTCTTTCTTTGTGGTATTGTTGTATTTTGTTGAAACCTTGCACTTCATTGGATTATTCAACGATTGGACGCTAGATATATTCCGACGCATCTTCTTCGCCTCCTTTTGCCGTTTTGGTGCAGAACTGCACGGGCGTTTCGTGGCTTTCAGCTTCGTCAGCCGGGCTTCGTGAGGCAATGAATTTAAAGCTGTGCTAGATTCGAATTTTCTAGCACAAATTTGGTATTGAAGGAAAACTCGATGGCGAGACGTGTTTGTGAACGGCTTGACTTGGAGATTCGTCCAAATTTGCGTTCGCCTCTTTGGAGCATCCTTGGGAACGCGGAAAAATCTCGATGCAGCACGAATGGAGTGGGTGTCCTGAACAGTAGTCAGTGCTTTTTCACTTGGTTTTCCTCCCAGGAAGCTTTATATGATATTCTCTTGTGCGTCCGAACCTTCCTAAGCAATAAAATATAATATGTAATGAGTGTAAGTAAATGGTTCACTTAATGAGACACTCTCTAAGGCAATTCAATGCCTTTTTGTCGCGTTTTGGCCCCCCTCACATGCCCAAATTCAAAAAAATTTCCGCTTTCGCCCCGCGCACCAAGTGAACTGAAATTTTGGTGGTATGTAGGTAGTAGTATATAGTAACAATATAAATACTTACGTTATTGTACTGACGCCAGAGTAGCTTTATGCACGGATCCCGAAAATTTGGCCGAGAAGAATTTCGCCCCTTTTTGACGGGTCACGAACACACTGACACCAGCCGCGTAATTTTTCCCACGCGAACGCTGTGAGCAATCATCAACTTTTACACATAAAAAGTCGGACAACTACCAGCACCTCTCGCTGAAATATAGAAACAAAGAAAAGTGCTTTCTGTATTAGCTATAGAGGTCGGCAAAGCCAAAATGTCGCGTTTTGCCCCGTGTCTCATTTTGCCCCGCCTTACCCTAATAATCATATCGTGGTCTTGGGATGTATACAACCTCGACAATTATTACTATTATTGGAAGCCAGAAGCGTGTGTTTACAAAGCGATGACGCTGGAATGTGCGATGATGCTTGCATAAAATTGTAAGTAATTTAGCGCAACTTCGTAATCCCTCCTAACACTCACACATTCACACACGCTTACACTCAAGAAACACACACCACACACAGCGCTGTGTGTGGTGTGTGTTTCTTGAGTGTAAGCGTGTGTGAATGTACGAGTGTTTCGAGGGATTACGAAGTTGCGCTAAATTACTTACAATATGACGAGTTAGCCAACTAGCCCAACAACAAGTTTTAATAAGCTTGCATAAAAGCCGAAGCGTTTCACCGAAGATCAAATTATCGCCGAACGACGTCAGGGCTCACCGCTGTCGTTGCATGGTGAGCGCTTCGTCTAGCTGGGCAGAGCTTCCGCCAATAATGAGTTCAATCTTTACCTGCTTAAGTTCTGGCTTCTAAATCGTCGCAAACTATACGTGACCATGCGTCAACGTAAATTGGCTGCGGCTTCGGCTGCCTGCTCGACTGTAAGCCTCTAGACCTTAACCCCCGTAATCTAGAACGTCCCTTCACTCAATGCTTCCGTTTCTAATCCAGAAAGTCCACGGCAGCGCCTGCCTTCGCCAGAGGTAGTCACCATATAGTTTCATAAAAGTACGCTAGAGGGATATCTGATGTTAGTGTCTATGGGAGCTGCAGGCCATGGCGCTTCAGTCAGCGTTGGGTTAATAGATGGGTTTGCCTAAATTTCGCTCTTTCGGCTCAGTGTGGCTTTATGTGGTCTGCAGCCGCTTCGACGTGCGACGAAGTTAGCAAAAGCTCAGTAGTTCCACTCTAACACCTTCACAATTTTAGACTCACTAATTCAAATCATATCGCAAGGTTCCCAACGAGGCGTTCTTTTATCTGAAAGAAAAGTCGAAATAGGCGAAGCCACAAGCGCGTTCGAAGCCGCAAGCACGAAGGCTAAGCATATGCATGTATTAATCATTCCTTTGGTGGCTTAACAATCGCAGCGACAGCGTTCCCTCCAGTAAATACTTAGGAAACTCTATGGTGGCTACGGCTTCTGTGCGTCAATCGGCCGCAACTCTTCAAAAGCGCTGAGTCATTGTCCAGTCGAGCGGCGGCACTACACTCATCTCGGCAGAGCGATGGACGAACTTCAAGTCCGAGGCTTGTTTCAGAGCACGGGTGTATCTGGACACAAATGAACGTCATTCTCTCGCCTGTGCATTAGCCGGCACCAGCTAACCACTCGTTCCGTAAGTTTGACATGGAATGTTAGTGAAAGCTGCCAGCCTGAGTAGACATGGGTATAAGCGGGAGCTAATGCTGGCGAGTCTTCAGTGGGCGTGAGTGCTCGTGGACAGGAGTGAGATCCAATTAACATAAGTGAGAAGTAAAGTCAGCGACGGTCAATCGAGTAGACGGAAGTGTGAACGTGAATTAGTGTCGCCGAGTTTAAATGGACGCCAATATGCGCGTAAGTGAGAGCGTGCGAGAGAAGAGCTTAGCCGAGTATGTGTATGAGGGTTGTAGCGGTGAGTATATGAATGGGAGAGTGGATACAGGTTGCCGGGGAACGTTGACGTCAGAATTTCCTGAGCCACCTAAGACTGTGCGTCAGCGCAGAATTACGGCATGTGACAAAGTCAGGACGTCCTTCTTCACAGCTGTTAGTACTTCGTTCAAACGTTCTCAGGGACGCGGTTGACATTATTATTATTATTATTATTATTATTATTATTATTATTATTATTATTATTATTATTATTATTATTATTATTTATATTATTATTATTATTATTAGTAGTAGTAGTAGTAGTAGTAGTAGTAGTAGTAGTAGCAGTAGCAGTAGCAGTAGCCGTAGCTAGTTTTGCACTGCCTCCGTGATCGGGCCGCTTTTAACCGAGCGACAATGTCATTTGATGGCGTCAGCATGTGACGTAACGTTATGAGATGTCATAGTGACGCAATAGCGACTTCACAAGGGCGCCGCAAATTGCGACAATTCGCGCCGTCATGATGACATAATATGGTGATGTCATTAGGCTTTTTTATTTTCTTGCATCACACGTGTTGACGCCGCAGACGCCGAGAGTCGATTTTCGCATTTCAAGAGGCATCCAAGGCTTTCGCCTTAATAAAGAAGCCTCGGTACGTTACTGAATAACAGCGACTGCGTGAAACGTGAGCGAACGTTAAGCCTAAGATAATTGTACACTCATACCGGACGGAATTTGTGTTGAATGGAATTGTGTAAGGTTCTCCCGAAGGACAATGCCGTTACGCAACCTCATAGAAAATGCGCTTGACAAATTCTGCCCCACACCAGTGCTAAACGGATAACGCTAGCTGCCTTCCCGGTTGCAGATGTGAGACCAAGGCTAATCGCTTCAATTCGTAAGTCTACTCATATTTAGCACTGATAACATATATGTGGTAGAAGTTTGGCTCAGTCACACCGGCCAAGCTCGGTCACAAAAACTCACAGGGTTCCTATGCATTCAGCTAAGAGGGTGAAAGCCATCTGGTATGAGTATTTGACCGGGTTCTATATACGACCGGGTTCTTGGTCCCGCGGACACCGCAGAGGCGAAGTGAATGCCCAGCACACATTAATATTATTTAAGTAAGATTATGCTCACGCACAAGGCAAAGTGAACGCGCAGCTCGTACTCAAGACCACACTCGCGCCGGCTTTTCCTTCAAGGTTATGTTCACATCAGGCATATGCCGCATTCGCCTTAATAATTTAGTCAACACTGGCCAACATTGACCAATGCTAATGACTGCTGCCAGTACAGAAGGTAATGCGGTACTTTAAACGAAGTGAATGCGCCGCCTTCGGGATTGAGCATTATATTCCTAGTTTCTCTTTTTTTAACAGCCAAGATGTTTAAGGTACTCGAAGAATGGTGATCGCTATGCGAAGATTAACACTGTTTCAGGGTTTAAGGTAGCCGTAATCTGCGTGGCCTATAATAAAATGGGTGTGTGCCGCGGCCTATCAGAAAACTATCATCATCATAAACGGGTATGTGCCACAGAAATTGGGTAAATCACACTACACAAACCACTGGTCCTTTAAAAATGAAAGGAACATGTAACCCAACAAATGACACCGAGGCAACGGCGGCGATCCGAAGACCACCAGTACGTACAACGAGAGAGTACTAGGTAACACGAAAGGCCACGGCGGCTGCGAGAAGACCCCGAAGCGACGGAAGGCCTACGCCAACGACGACGCGCCCGTAGACCTATGAGAGGTGCAAACGCTTGGTTTCTGCGCGAGGTTATTTCTCTGGAGTTTGAACAACTGTGTCATGTCCGTGACTGTCTGTGCTCTAACTCGGACCTCTCTACGCTGAGAGTCAACATACAAACAACCTAGCATCACCTATATAATGCCTAGCAACAACCTAGAAGCAACCTAGAAGCAACCTAGAAACAACATGCATCACCCGGCTAAGGCCTGGAAACAGCTTAGAAGCTCTCAGGTTAGCCTTCAGAATCTTCCAGCTTCGCTGTTGCAAGCCTTGCGTAGTTTAGTGCTGTCTTCATCATTTTTTGTCAGAATCCGTCACATCTCGTTACGTAATGTGGGTTGAAGATCACCTCGCGAGAATTCTAGAAAAAAAAAAAGATTATTTCCGCACAGGAAATTGAGACTAAATATAACCCAATGCCTCTCTTGTGTGTCTTATACTCGTATTTTGTCTTCCTCCACGATAGTATATATTCGCGAACGCTGCACGCATGAGCTACTCCGATCCAAAGCATGTCCCAAGAAGCGGAAAGCGATGTGGCAACCTGCCGGATTACTCGGCCCAGTAGTACGTGTATAGAGTAGATGTAGTGAGAAGCTCCGAGCCGGTAGCGTTACCTCACTACCGGAACCCTTAATGAAACAAGATAAGGGTGTTAGCATTAAAAATCTACTCTGACAGGTAAAGAACGTTTCCGTGTTCCTTACCAATGAAGGTAGAGAAGAGGGAAGTGTTCTGTGCCTTCACAGAGTAAGGAACACGGAAACGTTCAGTCTTGTTGTAGGAGTACTGACAAGATTGTTAAATATTTTCGCGTTGTTGCTCTTAGTAAAAACACGGGTGTCGAGAGCCCTAAAAAGATTGTCGTAGTGCTTGGGAGCGCATTGAATATGTCTTTCATACTGCTACCTTTAAACAGAAATTTCGGTTTCGGTATCAAGGTGATGGCTTCGCAGCGACGTGTCAACACAAGTCGGACGTCACGGGAAGACTACAACTCGCGACATACTCGCAACCGCAGTCAGTTTGTTGTCAGACGCACGTGGTTCACGTAAACAATGACGAGTGAATTGTAGTCCGGAGACTCTGACAGCGATTTTTGCGATTTAGGCTGCATGCAGGACGCAGATTTCGCAAACCCGGTGAACAGTGTTGACTTGTCGTGATACTGGCTCATTGAGGTAGGGCTGGCTTGCAGACGCTGGGCGACGAGAACTTCAAAATCAAAGTAAAATATTTTATACGTGCTGTCTGACTCCGGTTTGTGGTGAGCGTTGATAGTGCAAAATGTCCCTTCTGGGGTGCCTCAAAATCGTGTTAGTACTCCTTTAAGCTAACTGGCTTATTAAAGGGACAATAAAGAGAAAAACTATTATTCTTGTATTTGTAAATCACTCTTTCACGATACCAAAAACACCCCGCTTGCTGCGATATGACGCTTGGTAAGCGAGAAAACGCGCAATAAGAAAACGCGGGTGGCGACGCCACCGTGAAATTATCGCACCAGTCGTCGCGACGTCACAGATTTTGACGGTGTCAACTAGGGCCTACGTGCTTCCTAATCGGTAAAAACGAAGCACAATGTCCTCTGAAGGAACCAGAAGCATAATATACCGAGTTTCAGGAAATTTCGTGGAGCCAATGAGATCATAATACGGAAAAACACTTTACAGTCCTTGACGTCACCACCGGAGATTTCGCCGGGAAATTTAAAAGTGAGACTCTCGAAATTCATTTCCCCATCTATTATTTTAACCTATTGTGCTGTTAACGACGCTAGAGTTTTTAGAGCATAATTCACCAGTCTAAACACATTTATTGTTTCACTTTAGTCTCTCTTTAAGGTAATGGGCTCGTTAAGGTAACAAAGCAGAGGAGTGAATAAAAAGAAAGAAAAGAAAGACGACTGCGGGTTCGTCACCTTAGACGAAGGTAAAAAGCTCAGTGCAGCTGACACACACACACAAAAAAAAATCAAGATTATGACAGGGAACAAACTTGCGAAAAGATGGCTGGCAAATGTTCAGTTTACAAGCTCTGTCTAAAAAGAGGAAACTATGCATGCGACAAAGTGGAAGCTTTCAAAAAGCCTCGTAAATTGAGGGCTCTTCTTTGACTGTGTCGCAAACGAGGCACGATTCCCATTTTTATTTCCTGCACTGGTGATCTGAAGCCTACATGCATTCGTAATTGTTAGTATTCATGGTTTAAAAACTTCAATGTGCACGGCGGATTAGTGGTTATGATGCTCGGCTGCCGACCCGAAGGTCGCAGGTTCGATCGCGGGCGCGGCGGTCACATCTCGATGGAGGAGAAATGTCAGAGGCCCGTGTACTGCGCGATATGTCAACGCATGTAAATGAACACCGGATGGTCGAAATTCCGGGAGACCTTCACTACGGCGTCTCTCATAATCATATCGTGGTGTTGGGACCTAAAGCCCCAGATATTATTATAAATTTTCAAGGTGGCCGAAAAAAATGATCGCTGCTTCATCTATGCCCGAGCCACGAAATTCTTTTTTTTTCAATAGGCAGTGGGCTGCCAGAAACATGCTGCACTTGGTTGTAGCTCTGACTTGAGTTGCGTTCAGCCATTTAGAGTTATACTATGGTTCGAATAGAATTTTCATAGTGAGAAACGCACGTAGAGCAGAGAGGTCCAGTCGTAGAAATGGAGTGCTGGTTGCTTTGTGTAATACTTCTTGTGCCCAGTAGTATCCCAAAACGAAATCAACGGGAAATAGCTGTTCCTATCTGAAGACCGGTATATTTGAAATTGAACAAAAAAAGTCACAGTTTCGCCGCAAGGGCGAAGCAATGAATGCGATAGCAACAAATTGGCATTTCACGCGAAGAACGGCAAGCAGATCGAAACTTGGAGCGCACTGGTCAAGCGCAAAGGACGCACGAAACATACGCACAGGTATACACAGGACGAGCGTGAACTAACAAGTGTCACAGTTATTACTTCACTGTGTTTGAACAGCACGCTTCTTTCGGAAACGGGGCCTCTGCAGCGAGCGAAGTGACCTTTGTTCGCTCTGTAACCTAAACGCAGTCTTTCCGGCGAAAGCACACGATGTAGAACTGCCCCCATTCCCCCCCCCCCCCCCAAGATAAGCGCGCGCGCGCCCAGGCAAAGGCGACTACGCCCTATAGGCCAAAGTGCAAGGGGAGCCAAAGCATCGCAACGAGTGGGGCGCCGAGCGCGCACTTTGCTCCATCTCGCTGGTTTTCTGGTAAGGCCCAGAACACGCTGATATTCCCCCGAGATCGGCGTACCGCCAGCGGTGAATGGTGTGTATAAATAGCTCGCCGTTAGTAGGCTGAGGGACGTGCGCTTCTGTGGCCTTGCGGTTAGCGCCGCGCGCTGCGGAGCGAGAGGTCGCCCGTTCGATTCCGCGCGTCGGAAAATATTTTTCTGAATTATTTTGCTTCGTGGCTTTTATATTTATACATATACATATACATATGCGGGGCATGACGGCGACGCCGAAGGCGAAAAGCAGCCGAGAGTGTCCATATAATTGCTATCGTAATAAAACTTGGGGGATGCTTGAGCATCGCTTTCAAGAGTGGAACGCGATAGCGTTGCCGGGCCTTGTGCGCATCGCCTTATCAATTGCTTGCCTAGCTTTTGTTCTCGGTGGATGCCTCAGCCGTGCCGCAAGGAAACGAACACCTGTGCGCGTAACATTGGCCGTTTCAAACTATTCTAGAATGCCTACTACAAGTAGAGTTGTTAAGTGCCCACTAAGCCATAATTCTTCCTCTTGCCAACCAGAGAAGGACCCACTACGCGTTCGTAAGCAACACGTCAACATACGCAGCTGCTCACTTTATTGATGATTTTGCTGCTGATGATGATTAAACATGTCTGGACGCTTCGTAATGGCTGTGCCTTTGAACTCCTCACTCGTTGTGCAATTTGCATGTTTTCACGCATAGCGCGATCGTACACGCTTATATATTACGCAACATTACATGCGTTAAGGGGACTACTCGCATTTCTTCAAAACGATCTCTTTAAAGCTTTCGCGTAAGAATTGTTCGCAAATCGTATCAACCTACTTGAATGGCCTACAGAATGTTTCACTAAGAATTCCAAGCTTTTGAATAACAAAGCTGCTATCGAACTCACGTGAATGCGCCCGCATAGGGCATGCCATTTACTACGCAGGGTACGTAAACAGCGCAAAGAGGGCAGGCGCTGTGTCGTATGTGTCTCTTCCTCCTTGTATTGGGCGCTGTCTATGGACCTTGCAAAGATGAACCAATTCGCCCAAACCAAAGTATTGTTGCCACAAAGGCCTTACATATCTTCTGTTCTGTTACTCGGAGTAGCGAAATTATGAAATTTCACATATGAAGAAGAAAAAAAAGTAATAAGAAACGCCCCGCATGTAGCACGAGTAGAAACAAATTTATATCTGTAGGAAACGTGGAGTATATATGATTATAACTGCTAAAAAACATAAGGCATGAAACTACAGGAGTATAGGCTATCATTCGGACACCATGACATTAGACGAACATGCATATAACAGTAATACTTCCCTATAAAAGCAATTATAACGTTCGGATAGCTTAACCTCTTCTTTGTATGATCTGGTTGTCATTGCACCTCAGTAGCAACTTCCATATTCACAATTTCTTTCCAACCTGCATATTTCCACCCGAGCGCAGTGTGGCAAATCAAACACTAGCACTTGGTAAATCATTATGAAAATTTTGCGCACACAACACGAAGACACAACGAACAGTGCACAAGGACCGTGAACGTTGTGTCTTGGCGTTGCGTGCGCGAAATTTTCATAACGCAGCCAAACCAACTAGCCCGCCAGGGTTCCCGTTGGGTGGACATGAAAAGGTGCCAGAACTTACGCCAAAAGTAGCCAAATTAGCCATGTCATTTGATATTATCGCCAAATTTCTAGCCAAATAGAACAGAAGCGGTATTATCAACAGAGTCTTTACTATTGATGAATAAATAAAACCATTTTGAATAAGTGAAACCCAAGTTTAAAAAAGAGCCGTGGCGCCAACTGGAAATTTTCGACGCCAACGGAATATAAAAGTAGCCGATGTGGCGCAAAGTAGCCACCAACGGCAACCCTGTAGCCCACCTTTCCGTTTTATTGCTTGGTAAATATTCGTATTATTCCTCTTGATCACTCTCACTCCCTTTCTATTCACTGTTTTCTTCCTGAAGACTCCGGCATGCAATCACGTGGTATGTGCAAGGGAATCACCTGCGATGCATGCGGAAAAGGGCAAGACAAAGGAATTCTGAGGTTTCCGCGTTCTTCTCTTTACTCACGCCTCATTAGTTCACCACGCTTCCGTGTTTCATCGTGAATCTCAGTCACGTTCTCCGAAAACACTGTCGCGAAGGCTTCCTTTGTCGCGTTGACCCCAGAGGCTTTCGCTGCTGTTTCTGGAGAGGCGTGCTACGAATGACAACACCGGTGCTTGCGTCACTCAGGCTGCATGAACAGTCGTACGAAAATAGCCTCACGGGGCCTCGTACGAAAGCAGGCTTTTGAAGTGTCAGTTATGCAAACGTAGGGCACGGCTGTCGACGCACAGTTTTCGTCAAACGAATACAGGCCGCTTCGTTACGTATGGACTCTTTCAACGGAGGAAGGGACCACGTCCTTTCTGGATCGTTGCACTGGAGTAGAAAAGGTGACATCCCAGACGCGGCAATGCATTTTTTTGGAGGGGGGAGGGGGTGTTGTCGAGAATATTAAAAGCCCAGAGGGAATTGTGGGCTTCTGCCAAGCTGCAGACAGCAGCTTTTACCCCCTAAAAACCATTCAAACTGTATTTGGAAAAATAAAGCATCTGAATTTAAATTTGAATGGCGGCGCTCAGGGAGCCTTGTTTGACAAGGTGCTGTGTGGCGTCTAAAGTCTTTAAAATAGTCTTCGAGTCACGGCGGCGGCCAAACTGTGGCGGTGCTCGGAGGCTGACCCGAAAAGAGGCGCGTTCAGTCCCGGCCGCTGCGGTCGCATTTCGATGTATTCGAAATGACAGATACCCGTGTACTGTGGGATGGCGGTGCACTTTAAAGAACACCGTGTTGCAGAATTTATCCGGAGCTCTCCACTACAGCGTCTCTCATAGCATTATTTGGGATGTTATAAGGTCATAACTATGTCAACACTCTTGGCACCAACAAAATTGCAAGTTCTGTTCGAAAGCATCGTGAGTTGCGTGAAGCGTATATCTTATCGGGATTATAAGATATTTTAGAGTGTTACTTAAACGGCCGCCATAAACATCGTAATACGTGTCTATCTCGCGTTCACTGAAACGCCTTCGCGTATCATTGACACGCCGCAGTGGCCACGTGGTTATGGGGCTTAAGTGCTGGACCCGAAGGTCGCGAAATCAAATACCAGCCGCATTTCGATGGAGTCGAAATGCTAGAGCAGAAGTGTTGATTGGTGGGCTCGCCCGTATAGATTCATTATGGAAATGTCTTTCTGCGCTGCCAAGCTTCCAAGTTTCCATAATGAAATGCTAGAGGCCCGTGTGCTTCGATTTAAGAGCACTTTAAGGAACCCCAGGTGGTCGAAATTTCCGAAGCCTTCCACTACGACGTCTTTGATAATCATATTGTGGTTTTGTGACGTAATACCTCGACAATTACTATTAAGTTGAAAGCCTCAGATGGTCCGTCAAACGCGAAACGTCGCCGGCGGCGTCGACCGTCAGCATGAGTGATGCGAGATCCCGTCATGATGCATGATACCGTCACCGTTGCGTCAGATAACATGACGTCCCATGATGACGCCATCACATGATATCGTCGCTTGGTTAAAAGGTGCGCTGATCAACGAGGCAATGCAAAACCGGGTAAGGTGCAGAAAGCTTGCAATGCCTCCGATTCAGGAGGCAATGCAAAGTACCACGTTAGTTGCTGAAAGCTCCCGAAAGGGGGGGCGGAAGAAGATCACTGCGTTGACTGACAAGAAAAAGAGGAAGAAGATGGCTTTCTTTCCTTGGGAGCCTCCTCATTAGGTCATTGTCACCGGGATCTCTGTTCCGCTGTAGAAAAATTTTTAATTGAATCAGGGCGGTTTTGACACCAAATCACTAAATTATCGTCATTCAATTATTCTAACCATTGTATAATTCTATAGTAATATGATTCATATCTGATCACTTTTGTCTATAAAATTTCGTTTCTTGGCCAATCCCCCCAGAGTGGGTGTGAGCCATACATAAAGGCAATCATCATCATCATCATCATCTTTCGCCTTCAAGATGTCTTAGTCAAAGCATATGGGACCCTGTGGGTTATCACGTGTCATTCGGCAAGCATTCTGTACTCTGAAAACAGTTTCGAGCATTCGACGCTTACCCGTCAGGCTGAGGTGGGCCCCGGGGTGGACGATCTGTCCGGCCAGCGGCAGGAAAACCAGCGGTATCTGCTCCATCGGCGCACCGGGACGCACGAAGGCTCCGAGCCGGCACTCGCCCAGGTCCCGCACGCAGGTCCGTATGTCCTCGCGGTACGTGTGGTGCGACGGCGCGCACTGACACCGGCACTCGTCGTTGTCACCACCGGGGGCCTGGGACGCGTCCGGGCCGCAACCCCGCAGTCCCGGAAGAGGTCGCCCCCGTGGTGACGCGAGACGTCCAGGTCGACTCCTTCGGCGACGACCGCGGACGAAGACGTCCTCGCACTCATCGCGAGATGTCCGAGAATAAGCGAGGCCGCGAAGAAGGCAAACATGCTTCCATTATGTATCGTCACACCGTCAGTAGCTTCACGCGGGTGCAACCTGAGGAACGGTGCGGGACGGTGAGAAGCGGGGACATCGCGTCCGACTCGTTGTAAGACGGATGACTGTACATAACCGACAGGTGTGTTGGGTCCGTCATGATGTAGTTAGATGAAGAAGAAGCAGATGGAAGAATGGCAACCGGAAATTCCCAAGGTAACACACTGTGAACTATAGGCGTGGGATGTGATGGACGACGCTCCTCCGCAGGTGACGAACGATGTTTATAGAACAAGCGATGACAGAAGAGCAGTTCTTTTAATAGCGGTTCCGAAACGTCGCTACGGAAGAAACTATTTGCCGTGTGCTGTCAATCGGCAAGCTTTGCATTTTTCTTCAAAAAACACGATTGCCCGCGAAGATTCAGTACATGAGCAAATGTAACCGTATAAGCTTATGGCCGTGCATTCATCACTTCGTTTCAAGTCGGGGTGTGAGTTCTGGGAGGCTCATCACTGACCCACTTGGTAGAGAACCATTTTACCGAACGGCCCCTATTGGTTCCAACACTTAATTGCGATAATTGGTGTTGACTGGCTGCTGTCACCTCGCACCCGAGGTCACATAAACTGAAACACCAAATTGTGCTTGTGCGCAGTTCTAAAAA
>JALIZH010028457.1:0-28991 GCA_030522465.1 Rhipicephalus appendiculatus | reverse complement strand
ATTGGAAGACTGCAAACGTTACACCCGTTTTCAAATCTGGAGATAAAAAACTCAGAGAAAATTACAGGCCAATCTTATTAACGTCGATATGTTGAAAAATATTTGAACACATTTTACTCACATATTTGAATTCCTTGATTCAGACGCCATCTTTACATCCTCCCGGCATGGTTTCCGAAAAGGTTATTCCTGTAACACCCAACTAACAGAATTTCAGCATTTCGTATCTAAAGCCATTGATAACAATAGTCGGGTAGACGCGGTTTTTATAGACTTCCAAAAAGCATTCGACACTGTCCCATAAGCTCTTGGATGTAAGGCTTGCTGCATTAAACATAAATAAAAACGTTCAAACATGGATAAGGAATTACTTAAATGGTAGAACCCAGTCCGTCGTCTTAAATAATGTCAAATATTCGTCAATAGCAGTGACATAGGGCCTTTATTGTTCCTAATCTACATAAACAACATTGTTGAAAACATTAGATCATACATAAAATTGTTTGCTGACGACTGTGTCATATACCGAGAAATAGCGACTGAAAATGATATACACACATTGCAAACCGACCTCGATCACATAGCGGACTGGTGTAAAAAATGGAACATGAATTTAAATATTAAAAAGTGTTGCAGCGTGAGTTTCTCAAGGAAAATATCGAAATCACAACACCAATATAACATCTATGGCGCCCTTATGAGCACACACTGCCATTATAAGTATCTCGGCGTTCATTTTACCGAATCGTTTACATGGAATAAACATATCGACACGGCCATAGCAAAAGCTAGCATAATGCTTTACTTTATTCGCAGGAATTTCAAACAGGCGACGCGTGAAATCAAGGAAACTTTATACTTTTTGCAAGTCAGGTCTGTACTTGATTAGGCATGCGTAGGATGGGATCCCCGCCAAGACTATCTTATAAATATAATAGAAAGGCTTCAGAACCAAGCGGCAAGGTTTGTTTTAAATAAATATAGCCCCTACGCCAGCTTTTCCCAAATGAAGGTCACTTTGGGATGAAATCTGCTCTGTGTACGTACACGGAAACTACGGCTTAAACTGTTGCACCAGATATATAACTCTGACACAGGTATCAATCGTCATAGCTACCTTGTTGAACCACACTACACATCCACTCGCTGTGATAACAGCAAAAAGATTTCTACTTTTAAATCTAAATCCAATACTTCTTTCTACTCCTTGTTTCCTAAAACAATAAGAGTGGCACAGTTTAACAGACGACTTAGTAAATATAACAAATAATGATATATTTTGTCTATGTTGTGAAACTGTTCTTGCATTAACAAATGTATGTACTACGCGTATTGAAAATGTACTTGTAGATCTATACGTTTGTAACTTCTCTTAATGCTACAGTGATTTTTGTATATGTGTGTATTTATCTCTGCTACGCGTTCCTTTGTACTGGTTATGTTTTGTCCCCCCCCCCCCCCCTACGTAATGCCTATATGGCGATGTAGGTAATCTGTAAATAAATAAATAAATAAATTTGGGATCCGTAGCTGGGCGATGGATTTTGCAGTGGAAGAACTGTGTGGCGCATCTGTGCTCCAGCCTATGCGTCTCCACTCCAGAAGTTCGACCTCGGCATTCAGTCAAGGTTGGACACGCGTTTCGTGGGCAGACTTGTTTGAGGGGTCGATGAATGCAGCATGGGTATTCCGCATGGTAGAAATAGACATAGTGTGGAGCCTGAGGGCCCGCCAAGGTGATCAGCGCAGTTTTTCTAGACCCTATCATTCGGGCGTGCCGGATTTTGGCGTTGGGTGCATAGGTGTTGTCGTGGAGTTATGTAGGCGAAGTATTCTTCTCGGAATCGATGATGATACCCTCGAAGGAATTTTCTGGTAAAGCTATATAAGATTGTATTTCGTATCACAACGATGCTCATTTTAGTGCAGTTACGGCTTGTAGCTTTGTGGCTATGGTTTTGTCTGGTGCGCAATATTTCGTCCCGCATGATTCCGAAAGAAAAGCTTGTTGACTGTTTGCCCCAGTAAGCCAGCGATCATGTTGATGGGTTACTGCCACCCATTAGTATAGGTTATGTCTGGCAGTAACCCACCAGGTGGCACTATGTGTTGTGGCCATTCAAGCAGGCGAAGGCCTTCTCGTCGGACGACCACCTTTAAGACATCCACAAATAGCGGGGTGGGGGTGGCCATGGGTTATCAGGAATTTTGGCTTGCATGGGCGTGGGTGCAGATTTGTTGTGGGCCTTGGCTCACGGCGTCGGGTAGCAGTGAACCAGGTACCATCGTCTGGGTCCACTGAACATTTGATGGAGTCGGCAGCATCTACGGCTGCCGAGTCGATGGCAGGAACAGGAGAACTCATGTCAAAGTAGTTTAAATTATGGGCACGCCGTGGTGTGGCGTGATGGGCCCCTGTACGAATGTGGCCAGGCTCCGAAAGATGCGGTGGCGCTGGCGCAGTGTCAACGCTACCGCAAAACGTGAAGAGGGTGCCTTCACGTTTTGGAAAAGTTGAAATAGAAGCAACCAAAGTCCTGTGCAGATAAAGTCCCAAGCGGGCACAGTCGATGCGGGCTAATCTCAACGTTGGTTTGGTTGTCGTTGCAACAGCGCTTGGCCAATAACGTGAGGAGCACTACATGGCGATTCCCTAAAATGCAATGGCCTGAGCAACACACCAGCTCTCTTCAAACCCTGGATGGGATCTTCAGATACTGGCGGCACAGGTAGCGGCACCGGCAGTGCAAACCGGATGTTTGGCTCCGTCTTCGGGGGCCCACCTGTCGTCATTCCGATCTCTCCTTGACCGTTGTCTTTGTGATTCCTTGCCGTGTGATCGTTGTCTACGCTCACTGGCAAACATTTGCTCATTTTTTCGCGGATACACTCTAGACGCGTAGTTTTGTCCTGGCGATTCCTGCTACAGTGCTGGCGCAGGACCGTCGCATGTTTGACTGCCTTGTCCACGAGTGCCACTCAATTCCGCCGTCAGTCCAGTCGAATAAACCTCGTTCAGCATAGTCTCTCCTTACACTGCCGCTTTCACACCACAGGGATCCCTCTTCTTACAACATGTAGTAACTTGGGTTAAGTAGGTCTTGACAAGGAACAAGAGAAAGAAGCAGAGTATCAGAACTGTAGCTGCATTATGTTGCGCTCTCCATTCCGACCCCTCAAAATGTCTCTTTATTAAAGAACTGAAACCTTTGAATCCCACATCAGCGTCTTTTATGTATGGGTGTGTGGGATGCCGTGTCGACGGAAGGACGGATCCCAATATGGAAACGTAACAACTGTTTATTCAACTATAGCAGCAACATCGGGCGAGCATTCTGACAGTACGCTCGTCTCAGGTAGCGGAGCTATAATGCTCTTGCGAGCTTGGCAGCCTGGTTTTGTAGCCACCGCCAGTGACGTATGCCACGGGTGATGCTGGGGGGGGCGCTGTGGCCAGTGGTGTAGCCAGGGGGTGGCACACCGGGCACGTGGCCCACCCCTCCGAAATTTTTTTTCGCCATGGCAAGCAGAGCGAAAAATGACCATTTCAAGGAGGTGCCCCTCCCTAAATCAAGGAGGTGCCCCTCCCCCCGAAAAAAATTTCTGGCTACGCCCCTGGCTGTGGCTTATCGGAATGTGTTCAGCGTGCAGCCGTGTAAGGGCGAGCTAAATCGCAGCGAGGTGGCGGCTTCGTGGAATTCGGCGTGAATTGTGTCACCTCATCACTCCCCCCCCCCCCCCCCCCACCTCCGGTGAAAGTCGAGCCCTCAGGGCATGTAGCAGTCTGGGAAGCCTACACGACGTCCATAGTGCGTCGTGACAAAAGCGAGCTGTGACGGCTACGGCTGCGGTTGCTGAGGAATGACTGGTACTTGCCTGTTCGTCGGAAGCGATGCATGGTGTCTTCAACCCGTCAATAGAAACACAGAACGTCGTTGGAGTTCATGCGCAGGGTAAAGCTTTTGCCGATGCGATGCACGACCACGTAGCGTCCACTGTAAGGCGGCTGGAAAGGTGCGTCGTGGCTGGAAAAGTGCGGACGGTATCGTCGCGGAGAAAAGCGTGCGTGCGCGTTACTCGCTCCTTGAAGACGAAAGGCACAAGCTTAAAGTGGTGAGCAGCACTTGACGGGCGGACGGCGGCGATGGTGCGCCGGCGCCCGGCGACGCAGTCGTTGGAAATCTGACACCGTGGTGTTGGATGGCATTGCAACAAGAAATTCGCCTGGGAGACGGACTACGTACCAGTAGTAGAGCTCTGCCGGTGTAGCCTGGATGTCCGGCTTGAAAGTGGCGCGAACACCTAGGACGACGACTGGGATGGCCTCGAGCCAGTTTGAGTCCGGGTGGAACATGATGACTGCGCTGAATTGTCGCTGGAAGCGCTCGATGATCCCGTTGGTGCAGGGATGGTAACTGGTGGTCCTCAAGCGCTCAAACCCGATGGTCAGCCCAAGGAGATATAAAAGGTGCGATTCGAACTGCCATCATTGGTTGGTGGTGACGCAGCGAGAGGCGCCGAAACGCGCAATCCAGCCAGTGAAAAAGGCCGAGGCGACGTCTTTGCGGTGATTCCCTCCAGGGGCCATAACTGGGGCCATCGAGTATACCGATCGATGGCGGGGAGCTGAGGGGAACGGTACTACGATGTCGAGGTGAACGTGTTGCAATCGAACAGAGGGCTGAGGAAAGGCACTGAGCGGTGAGGTGACGTACCTGATGAATTTAGCACGTTGGCATTGAATGCAGGAACGCGCCCAGGTGCGGCAATCCCGCTGCATGGAGGGCGAGGCATAAGGGTTAGCCTCAAGGCGTGTAGAGCTCGTATGCCGAGGTGGCTGAGGTTGTGAAGCTGGTTGAAAAGTCAACGGCGATGAGACAGGGGCACATAGGGCCTAGGTCGTCCTGTCGACATGTCGCAGTACACTGTGCTTGTCGATCCAGGTATGGGGACTTGTTGAAACTGAAGTGAGGACCCGCCCTCAAGAAGCTCCTGAAGCTCTGCGTCTGTAGTCTGAGCGTCGGCGATGATGTCAGCTGTTATCTGCCAAAACCTGATAGCTGTCACACGCGAAAGTGCGCCAGCGACCCCGCTGACGTGTTCCCGCTGGCGCGTGTCCGCTGACATGTTTCTCGCTGACGTGTTCGGTGTCGGTGGTAAACTGGGCAATGAAAGAGAGCTGGTTCTGCTGAACAGGTGGTGGTTTGTCGTGGCGTTGAGAGAAGCCGTTGGTCGGAGATGGATGGTCGAGGACGTGACGAAATGTTGAAGTGCTCCGGGTATCGCCAGCAGTTCTCTGTATTAAGCTGGCGAACTCGTTGTGGCGGGCATCGTGGTTCATCGGGAAATTTGGCCGTTGAAAGGGTCGTTTTCCAAGCTGAGAATTTCTTAGAGAAGAATGCCAAAGGCTGCAGACATTGCCTACACGTTGCATGAGGGCGGCGCCGTTGGCAAAGGTAGAGGCGTCCATGAAAAGTCACAAGGGGGGCGCCTGACACGGGGTGGGAGACATGCGTGGCGGTGGAGAGAGTAGCTTTGCGCTTTTCGAAAATTTTCGCTAAAGTTGGTGTGAACATTACGCGCTCGTTTCCTCGTAGACCAGCCAAGGCATCAAGAAGGGAAGCCTGGTAGTCGGCGGCGTGCGGCAAGAAACGCCAGAAAATCTTCAGCATGCTGAGGAAACGCCTAAGGTCGTTAGCGCAGGTGGGTTGAGAGGAGTTCTACAAGTCTGAGATGTGTTGAGGCAAGACTCGAGTTCCCTCTCATGAAACTTCGTGGCCGACGAAATGGATGGTGGAAGCGCCGAACTTGCTCTTCTGTACGTTGACGACTAGACCATGGTCATCGAGGCCTTGGAACAGTAGATGAAGGTGGCTGTGGTGTTCTTCGGCGTTACGGGAAAAGACCAATACGTCGTCGAGGTAGACGAAACAGAAGTCGAGGCCACGGACGAGTTCGTCGATGATGCGCTGAAAGGTTTGCCCAGCGTGCATTTGGCCAAAGCTCAGGAAGGGAAATTTGAACAAGCCAGAAGGAGTAATGATAGTACTTTTCGGAACGTTGTCCTGCTTGACGGGTACCTGCGTGTAGGCCGGCACGGAGAAGACATGGCAGTCAGGAATGTGATGGGTGAAGTCCTGTATGTGGTAGACGGGGTACCTGTGCGGGATGGTGCACGCGTTGAGGGAACGGTAGTCCCTACAGGGCCGCCAGCCA
This sequence comes from Rhipicephalus appendiculatus, assembly GCA_030522465.1. NCBI lineage: Eukaryota > Metazoa > Arthropoda > Arachnida > Ixodida > Ixodidae > Rhipicephalus > Rhipicephalus appendiculatus. The sequence goes on along the minus strand of JALIZH010028457.1, from coordinate 22,775 downwards.
TCGGTCTTTTTCGGGACAAGGCGTAGTGGCAAGGCGCATAGGCCGTCAGAGCGGCGGGCGATTCCTTCACGGAGATGGCGTCCAACTTGCTTTAGCTATGCGCATGCGGTCCGGGGCAAGGCGACGGGCGCGCCGCAAAACGGCGGGGGTGCCTGACGTGGACCGCATATAGTGCGCGGTGGTGTGCTGCACGTTACGTGACAGCCCGCTCAGACGCGCCAAACCAGGATACTCGGCGAGGATGTCGCGGTACGGCGAAAAATTTTCGACACTCACCACCTTGATGCTTGGCTTGTGTGTGGTCGTTCGCTAGCCTGGTGAACAATGTCCCGTTATCATGTCAATGAGGCGGTCGTGGCGGAAGCCTGGCAGGAGGTTATAATGCGCAAAAAGTCCGAGACGACGATTGACTTGGCGACGTTGGCGATGACAAAACTCCCTTGAATTTCCAGGCTTCGGTTTTTGAGCTGGATGTGCAGGCGGCGCTAGCCATACGTCTTGATTGTAGCCATACAATCAAGAGGCTGCGGACGAGCAACCATCAAGTCCACGAGTCTACCATCAAGACGTACGTCTTTTGAAAAACTTCTTGAAGACGTACGGCTCTTCAAGATCCATCTTCAAAGTACTCGTCCGCCTACGTCTTTCGACGTCAGCGGAAGAGAACTTTGAAGATGTGTTCGTCGGTAGCAGCATATGTCGGAACCAGTGTCGACAAGGTACCGCTGTTTTGTGATTTGGTCGGTAAGGAATATTGCGACAGCCTCCAAGTTGGCAGCTTGCGCCCGACTCTACCAGCTGCCATTGGAGTTTCTCTTTGGCAGAGCAGGGTGGTCGACATTACCGGGACCTGTCACCGAACCGCCGATAGTGGTAACGCCGGCCGTTCTAAGAAGGCTGCTATGACGAGGCGATGTTATGGTCACGGCTTTGCGATTGGCAACACTGACGCGTTGGAAGTCACTCATCGAGGCGTTTCTGAACGGAGCTGATATGTCCATCGATATCGTCCATACGGCGCGCAAGCTGTGTGGGGTTCAGCGGTGCGGCGACAGCCTGGTTTGTGAGTGACGACTGCGGCATATAGACCTCGATGCTGCGGTCAGTGATCTCGGCAAGTTCCTCGAGTGGTAGCCTATGCTGGACCTGCAAAATTTCTTGGACTTGCGGTGGAAGTCGTTGGAGTCAAACTACTCGCAGGAAAGAATCCTGGACTTCCATGCTATTCGTGAGAGCGCGCATGGGGCGGAACAGCTGCGAAGGTTAGCGTTCGGCAAGCTCTGCGGACTTAAGTTGTCACGCCTTCTGTTCATCCGTGGGTGACCGGCGGCGTGTGAGTTCGATCTTAAAGATTAGGCGTCGGCGGGGTGGTAATCATATCGCGGACAACGTTGGCGTAGCCGGCGTTTAGGTGGGCTACGACGTGATCGTAGCGGGTCCGCTCGTGTGTGATGCGTGCCAGGGAGAACTAGGCCTCGAGTTGGGCGAGCCATACTTAGGGCGAATCCACCCAGAACGGCGAAAGACTGACAGTGACATGCCCGACGCCCAGGTCGGTAACGGCAGCAGTAGTGGCAGCACTGGCGTTGACAGCGGCCGCTGGAGCGGAGCGTTGGGGGGGGCGTGGTTGGAGCGCAGCGGTGTGGTTTCATCGGGCGAATATGGTTCAACTGGCTCACGCTGCTGCTGGAGCACCTGTTGCTGGGCCTGTAGTTGCTGTTCAAGTTGATGCACTTGCTTGCCAAGAGCGCAAGGGCTTTCGAGTCGGCCATGGCGGTGTAATGTGTAAGGTTTCCGGGTCACCAGATGTGGGATGCCGTGTCCACGGAACGACGGATTCCAACATGAAAAGGTAACAACCGTTTATTCAACTAGAGCAGCATCGGGCGAGGATCCTGATGCTACGCTCGTCTGAGGTAGCAGAGCAATAACGATATTTCGAGCTTGTCTGCCTGGTATTGTAGCCACGGCCGGTGTAGTATGCCTCGAGTGATGCTGCGGTGGAGCTGTGGCTTATCGGAATGTAGTGCAGCGTGCAGCCGCGTCACGCCTAGCTAAATGATAGCGAGATGGAGGCTGCGTCAAATTCTGCGCAGATTGTGTCGTCTCAAGTGCGTGGGTCTTCCGTTTTTCTGAGAATTTGTTGTTTTTGACACTGTTAATGCATATGCCTTCTGTTGCATTGCTGAACCATAGGTTACCATGCTGCCGAAAACAGCTGAAATGTGAAGACAGCGTCATGTTAGTACGATATGACCATGTGGCTTGCCGTTTCCGGCTTTTCCTTGCAAGAACCTCCTCCATATTTTTACACTTTTATTGGTCTTTTTTCACGAAAACAAGTCTCGAGTGATGAGTTGTGTTAGAATGCTCAGTTAACATCTCCAAGAAGTAACTGTACTCGTATTCGTCTGAAATCCGCCATTGCTCTTTATTGAACCTAGAAAGTAGTGCTGTGTCCCCAATCACGAATGTATTTGCAGTTTCTACTCTTGCAAAACCAGACAACGTACCTAAGAAATAGTGCGCCAAATAATTATAAGCATTGCTACAACAGCGTGCCAAATAAAATAATAGTACCATTTCTTATGTCTCTGATGAAACACAAATCAGATATTATGAATGTTGCAATGTTTCTTTTTTTTTCAGAGAAAAAAGCAAGTACGGTTATAAGTAAGTATGTGCTTTTGAATATAAGATTTAAGAGCGCGGTTGGTCCGATCAGATCCAGCTTTCACGGACATCGGCGTTTAGTTCGCGTGTCTTCCACCACGTACCGCATGACTTTTATCTTTTGAATCTCGTGCGAAGTCAAGAGTTGCGTCAAGGCAAGAAAGAAAAGGAAAGAAACAAAAGAAAAAAATTTAGAACACACAGCTTCACGACTTGGCGTGGCCTGCCGCGTTCGTTGCTAACGGCCACAAAGATAAGACCGGCGAGCTGCAACGTTAAAATGGCTAGTCATTCACCGATCCTATGGCAACGACTCGTTTTACGCATCAGAAAAAGAAAACGGTGCCCGACTGCACCGGGAATTCGGAAGGGCAGCCAAACGTATTCATTTATTCCCTTCGCATTTTTTTACAAGTATGTTATGCCCACTGTTTGTCCGGTTCGCGATGTAGAGAGGAAACCATGATCCTGCCGGCGCGGCCACGTCAAGCAAACTTAAGAACAGCTGTGCCTAGCTAAACCAGTGTAACCATAGACAAGCCTTATTAAGCCATGTTGAGCATTGTGAAATCTAATTAACTACGCATAACTAAGCTAATTAAATCACACCTCAAAAAAACCTAATTTAGCCGAGCTGAGATTCTCGTGTGCCTAGTAATGCCAGACTATGTAAGATGCGCCGAGCTTACCGTAATACTAATTAAGACGGAATATAACTAGTGGTAGCTCGACTAATTAGCTAATTAAGCTTACCTTGATATGGGATGGAAGCTAATTGAGACCAAGCGACGAATTTGCAAGTTAGGCCAATTTATCTAATTAACGTAAGTAAGGTACTTGGTGCTGTGATTGCCAAACGATTCCCAATGAAACCCGATCGATCCCTATCCGATACTCGGGAATCGCAAAGTGATGGCGTGAACACTTCGTGCATGGACGTGTGAATGAACGTGTGCCTAGTCAAGCCAGGACCAGGCGAGTGCCGACCAGCTCTGCTCTGCCCCAGCCTTACGCGACTGAGCGCAAGCTGCGCAAATTTTTAACCATGTTGAAAGGCTCGGCCGATGACAGATCTTGAAGCAGTTGGCGCACATTTAATGACTTGACAGTCGAATGATAGCATTTCGCAATGTTTAGTTCTAGGTTACTTAGCCTGTAGCGTCTGCTTACTTTTCGTCCCCGTGTTTTCCGAGCTTTTTTCTACTCCTTAGGCTTCTCTGGATGCACAGAAAGCTGTTATACTTCTTATAATGATTGTTGGGGTTTTGCGAACAAAGAACGCGATATGAATGCGAGAGATGCCATAGTGGAGGGCCCCCGATAGCTAGACCACGTGGGGTTCTTTAACGTGCACCTAAATCTGAGCACACGGGCTTCTTGCATATTGCGTCCATCGAAATTCAGCCTCCGCGAATTAACATGGTTCTACCAAACGTGTGGTTAAAACTACAAAGTACGGCCGCGGCGGCGCATTTCGATGCAGGCGAAAATGCTTGAGGCCCGTGTGCTTAGATTTAGGTGCACATTAAAGACCCCCCGGTTGTCGAAATTTTGAGAGCCCTCCACTGCGGCGTCTCTCATCATATGGTCGTTTTGGGACGTTAGAGCCCAACAATTATTATGACAATTAAAGTACAAAGTAATCATTCTAGAAGGTCTTGGCTCACGGTACACACAAATCGGCGCATAGCACACATGATGAAGCACGTGTGCTAGCGCTACAGATTTGCCGGTCACCGACTCCAAAAACACTACCTAAATATAATCATTCGAACGCCCTCTGGAATGATTTTTTAATGAAAGAAAATTAATAATAATAATAATAGTAATATCTGGGATTTTACGTGACAAGACCACGATATGATAATGAAGCCCGCGGTATAGGAGAACTCCGGAAATTTTGATCATCTGGCGTTCTTTAAGGTGCTTTGACATCGCACAGTACTTGCGGTCCTCTACCATTTCGCCTCCATCGAAATGCGACCACCGCGGCCGGGATCGAACCTGCGCCTTTCAGGTCAGCAGCCGACCTCCATAGACGATATGCCGTCGCGGCGGCATATCTACAGTGTCTCCACAGTCACCATTGTCCCCCATGAAAAAAAAAGCATGGAATAAAATTCTAATAAAGAGTCTAAGTCAGGGAGCTACCATCTCTGCAATGCTATTCACCGCGTGTTAACAGGAGGTTTTCAGATCGTTGGATTGCGGACAGCATGCGATAGCAGTTAAATGAGAGTATCTTAGTAACATGCGATTCGCTTGTGATATTGCCATGTTTAGTAACTCGGGAAAACTATTGCAAATCATAATTACTGAGTTAGACAGGGAAAGCAGATCGGTGGGTCAGAAAATTAATATGCAGACAAATAAAGCAATGTTCAGCAGTCTCCGAAGAGAAGAGTGGTTTGCGATGCCTATCAAAACACTGGAAGTGGTAAAGGAATACGTCTGTTTAGGGAAGGTAGTGACCGCAGATACGAACCATGAGAATGAAGTAACCAAAAGTATAAGAATGTTGTAGTGTGCATTTGGCACGTATTCTGAGATAATGATTGGCAGTTTACCACTATCTCTCAAGAGAAAAAGGGAATGGTAGTTTACCAGTATCTCTCAATCGGAAGGCTAGGTCCTCCGGCAACCTACAAAATCCTAATCCTAATTCTAACTACTATCTGTCAAGGGAATGCAGCGAGAAGACAAGATAACTTGTGGCAATTGAAAGTAACAGCGGGGATTCCAACAGAAGGCAAGAGCGCGAACGGGAGGCATAAAGTTAAATGGGCAGATGAGATTCAGAAGCTTCCGGGGCTAACGTGGGCGCCGCCTGCACAGGACCGGGTTGATTGGAGAAACATGGGAGGGGCATGTTCACTACAATTAGCGTACTCATGTTGCTGATGACGATGATGACACACTTGTGCAACGTGAATGCGAAAGTATCATTTCACGATTCGTACACAGCCGCGTATATATATATATATATATATATATATATATATATATATATATATATATATATATATATATATATATATATATATATATATATATATATATGTATATATATATAGCGAACACTTTCAAATTTAAAGGTTGGCTGTTGGATATTGTACAATTCTAGCTCGTCAGCTGGTCGACGAGAAGAGGTGGAAATTACTCCACAAAAATTGAAAGGCATAGACCACTAACTAACGAAAATTTACTAATTGTGATCTAAATTGAGTTATCGCCCACATTTCAATTCGCAATATTTATCCGTGGAGTTCGCAAGACGACCTGGAACTAATTCGTATGATGCCACTAGTTTCGAGATATTTCCTAATTCCCGAACATTACAGAGAAATGCGTTGCCATCCGCATTATGTTCCTAACAAAACCTCCTGTCATGTATTGAAGCCCAAAATAAGTCTAACAGAATGTATTCCTTCGACACTGATCTTCACGCTCCTTAGCCTAAGCGCGCATATCGTGTGCCAGCCACGGTGCGTCGCAACATCGCATATTGACACTGCTCAACACGGCGTCATACAGACCTCGAACAGTCGATGGGTCTCACCGGTCGATATTGTAAAAAAAAATACGGCTCAATTTCTTAGTTTTTGCGTAAACTATAGCTTGCTGAACAAGATCACACGTAAGGACATCTATCCCTAGCCACTAATAGACGATGCCACGACTGCCGGCATGGGGCATAGTTTTTTTTTAAAGACGATAGTCTTTCTTGGGATACTTAAACGGAGAAATTTTGGTCTGTTTCTCTGTTTGTCGGCACGTCACACGATTCAGCTACCCGGCCAAAGTTTGACCACTTTCTCAGCGCCCGGCCATCTTGCACAAGTATTTTTGTTCATACTTGTGGACATTGTCGATCAAAAACAAATGTTACGCATGTCTGAGGAGCAACGTCAATAAATAGGTAGTCTCTGGTATGTTTCTTTATAAGAAAATACATAGATACGTAATTATGAAGACCCCAGCGTTTATTAGGCTGCGCTCAAAAAGTGACGCTATGCACGAAAAAGCCATCGGCAGACGATATGTTGCTGCTGGGTTCTGCACAAGGTGATGTTTCTCGACAGCACTGCCAGATGGCGTCCATGTCTCACGCAGCGCCTCTATTTTATCAAGGCCAGCCAGATGCGGCCGATTCAACATAGAGAAAGCGCTGTCTGAGGCAAGGCAAAACAGTGTAGTACGGCCGGCAGAAGACTATCGTCTTTCGACGACGTTCGCAGCGAAGCACGCAGATACGCGGCCAATTTTTTTCCTCTCTATTCGTTGGACCTGCGCTCCGGCTGCTTGCAGCCCCGATGGGTGAACTTGACCACCGCAAACCAGCTTTCGTGAGATCCAATGGCTTATATGGATTTATGGTGACGCGATTCGGGCCGTGCAACGCGCTTGCAACATTTGAACGCATGATCGGCATCCTTCGCGGCTTCAAGTGGCAGACGAATCTGTACCACCTGGATGGTACTCTGATCTTTTCAGACGGCTTTGCGACCCGTCTACAAAAGGTCGAAGCTGTCGTCACTAGTCTCAGCTGTAATGGCATTGAGGTAAACTTAAAGAAATGTTGCTTTGGCGTATGCGAAAGCTGCTTATTCTGTGCCGTCTTCTTCCGAGATGGCGTCCTTCCGGATCCCACGACACTTCATCCTGCTGCTACGTTTCCTAAACTGACAACGAAATACCTTCGCAGCTTTCTATGCCTTCGATTTTATTTTACGCGTTTCATTCACAGCTCCCCGCAATTATAGCGCATTTCACTGACCTCTGCAGCGGCCGCGACCTTTGAGCGAAGTTACATGCGGCGATGCATCCAGAAAACTCCGATATATTCTTACGTCGCCTCCAATCTTGCGACATTTTGAGTTGCTCGCCCCATATTAGAGAGAGAGAGAAGTTTATTATGACAGAAAAGCTGAGAGCGCCCCAGATGAAATTCACAAGGACACTAGCGGCGTTTCTTCGGCGTTGTGCGTGCCCAGCGTAAACGCGGATTTCACGAGTTGTTGCTTATGCCAGCCATGCAGCCACCAAAGCACGCACGAGCATACATAAAGTACGGTTGAACCCCGTAACCTCTCCTCCCACCCCTACATCCGCCAACCAATACACATTCTAGCGGCGGTCTTCTTGTCCATCTACGACGCGTTCCCGCTGTAGCCGTCACCGACATGCCTGTACAGCGGCACAAAAAACCCTGCTTTGCTTCCCTTATGGACTTGTTGCGTGAAGCAACGTCACCTACCATCCCTGAGAAATAAGCCATGAAACACACCATTTCATTCTTCGCAACAGTTGATCTACTATCCCAACTACCTCTATGATGGACGCAAGTGGCTCTTAATCCGCGCCATCTACGTTGACATATGCGCCACCTTCAACGCTGACTCACAGTGTGCGCATGCCGAATAATTGAAGACCTGCACATTCCTCCAGCTCTGCTACTATCAACGCAGAATTTACCGCTTTTTCTACCGCTACATTTGTTGCGTCGAGCAGAGCCGCACGAATCCCCCCTTACCATTTCCCTGCTCCGTAACAACCACTGACTTGCCTTCTCCGCCCCTTGGACTACGCCGGCGTTGATTTGTATAGACTTCTTTCCATCACTCCTGCTACCAACTGTTAGATGATTTTTTTTCCATCGATTACGCGCTAAGCAGAGACTTCACCATTGTCATCTGCATCGGCTAGCAATGTTGCCTCTCATTTCACACCACGTCATTCTACAGTACGGCGCACTACGTGAGCCGCGCATCGTCCGAAGGACGTGCATTTCTGTCGGTCGTCGTCAAGCAATTCTAGAGGAATGCAAGGTCTTTCACCACACCACCACATCCTACAATCATAAAAGGAATGGTTTAACAGAAACATTTAATCGAACATCAGGTGATATGCTGACAATGTACGTCACTTCCGGTTACTAAGACTGGACCCGTGTCATTCTCTTCGTGACGTACGCCCAAAACACTGCTACGCAGACCACTACTGGACTCTCTCCTGTCTTCTACCTATAAGGAATCAAGCCCTCCGGCACGTTATGCGCAATAACTCCTTGCCACGCTTATGTGAGTGAGTCGACGGCAGTTCCCAAGCTGCTAATTCGCTGAAGAGGGTCGCCAGAGAGCCAGATCTAACGCCACTGTAGGCAAGCAGCGTCAAATACACCAAGGAGATGTCTCGAAGCCTTTTAGTGTCGTATGCCCGTGGCCGACTTGTGTGGCTCTGGACTCCTTGAGCTAGCCCCGGTTGGCCAACGAAACCTCTTTCGAAGTGCCGCGGCCCGTACCGTATGGTCTACCAAGCCTCGTACTTGATCTACGGCGTCAAGCCACTTGATCTTTCTTCTATTGTAGTAATCAAAAATGTCGAGGCATCAGATTGCGCAATGGACCTAGGTGATTCCCCTTCGAGAGATCGAACATGCATGTCCGGTCGATATCTGAGAGCCGCGATGAGGTAGACCAAGCATTTGTTGAGGAACCTAAAACGATTAATATGTTGAACAGGTACGTCCACCTTTCTTGCAGGCTTTCTTGCAGGCTGCAAGCTGTGCACGCATAGCCCTTTAGAGAGCGGAAGCAGCCCAACCCCGCACACGCTAGAGACAAATAAATCTGAGAATACATTTTTTGCTGAAGACAGGCTACCAGAGTGAAATTTCGCTGCAGCAAAATAATTAGTACTGTAGATTTAGGCACAATGCAAGCTGATAACAACCATAAAAGGCACTGAACACAGCAAAGGTCACTTTGGCCCTTTATGTCTCATTAACAAAGAAAATGACATTTTATATCGAAACCATGCACTGACTGACATAAGCACTCCTCCTGAAAAAAATGTTCCCTAAAATTGACACCAAGTTTTCTTTTTTTTTTTGTTTTTTTTTGAAAATGGGCTTTTTTGAAAAAACTTGCTTTTTTAAACTATTTCTTTCTTTTTTTTACGCTGCTTGTAGGAAAGCGATCTCTCGCAGAAATATTTCAAATGCTTTTTTTCTATATGTGATACAGTTTTGAAGTTTCTGTGTAAAATAGCAAACGGGCGAAGACCCATCAAACTTAGGAAACATTTTCTTTTTTGGTCCGTGTCTGCCATTTTTTTACATTTTTGACCCTTTGTGGACAGCATCAAAAAAGCATGGATGTAATTCACAGTATTCCCTATAAAAAATGAACACCAAAAATTTTCGACGCAATGTTTATAGTTCGCATTAAATTCGGCTGCGAAATCCAAAAATACTGCAGGGAGAAAAAAGAAGACTCCCGCACCACCACCTTCAAATATTTGTTTCGCACGCTTGGAGCGTTCTTCGGAAATAAAATTGTCGGTTCCCTGCACTTTTAATGTGCCGGCACATCATATAAAAATCGCAGACAAAACAGCAATATCGACCGCACATGCATGTTCGATCTTTCGTGGATTCACCCACCTGCCTTACTATCTCAGTGCCGTGGTATTCTGCCTGGAATTTGCCAGGATGGCTCTGTATCGGAAGGGAAGTAAACAGAGAGTTTTAGAACACCGCACGCAAAGCATGCCGGCATTGCGGGCGTAGCGTTAGCGTTCGTCACTTAACGGGAGCCCGCAAGAGGCTAGAGTACGACGCATGCGCAACGCAAACGCAAAGCTTCGCGTACGCTGTTCTAAAACTCTCTAAAAGCGGCACTGCTTGCAGAAGCAGAGAACGCTGCTGATGTAGAAAGAAAAGAAGACGATTCGGCAACGCAAGCTTTGCGCTGGTTCTGCCATTGCTGGTCAGTCTCCAATAGTATAGTGCTTATTCAAAACGCTTCATTACACTATCAATAGCTTCTATCGTGCTTTCCTTGGATTCAATATGTGTTGCCTTATTGAGGCTGTGGTTAACTGAAATAGGCCCTTGGTTCCCCTTCCTTTGTTGTTTAGATAATTGGTTGCGTAATAAGAAATACTAAAAGATGAGAACTTTACTTGCTCCATATCTAGAAGCGAAACCGGCTCTGTAGCAAAGATTCTGGGTGGAACGCTTTAGCGAAAAAAACAAGAAACTAAATCTTCAGCAATGACGCACTAGTAATATTAATTGCTGGAACTTTACCCGCCAAAACTACGATATGTTTATGAGGCGTGCCGTAGAGGAGGTCTGGACAGGAAAAACGTTGTCCTACAGCACGCGCTTAGCGCTTAGCGGGCGTCTCCCATTCCCTGTCGCGGCAGAAGAGTGTGCCGGATATTTCGACCACCTGGGGTTCTTTAACGTGAATTTACATCTACGTACAGCATCAAAATCCAAGTACTAGTGGATTTTCGCCTCGTTCGAAAAGGCTAGAGCCGCGGACACGATCAAACCGGTGCCCTTCGGGTCGGCAGCCGAGCACCGTAACCACTGACAGCCATTCTGTAAAAAAAAAGAAAAAAAAAACAAAAAAAAAACGAAAAAAAGTTACTGCGATTCGAACCCGTGCCGCAGTCACCGCACGTAAGTCGCCAGAACAGGCGCCCAACCATCTAGGCCACAACGCACACCGGCTGCGGGGCGGTAAAATGGGTCTTATCAAGATACAATGGTCGAAGACGCGACTGTGTTGTAGAAAACTTCATTTTGGAACGTGTTTTTCTTCACGCAGAAACATGATTGCGGCCTCAAATGAAAGCTTCGTCTCCGTACTACTCAGATCTCCGAGCAATTTGCCGGATTCCGTCTAGTGTTTTTCAGACGGCCCGTTTTTGTCCCGAAAAACGAGGCGTGATTTCGGCCGCTTCCATAGGACCCCGTTGTTTAAAATTTAGTCGTCGTGGGAACAGAATGTGAAGCCCCGATGTTAACGATGCTGCATTTGTTAAGTGCGGTACAGCTCCTTGAAGGTGCCCCTTTAAGAAGGTTTGGAAATTGCGCCTCTACGATTTTTTATCGTCGAAAAATGACCCTGTCCCATTGAAAACGTGAGAGCTTCCAGCAGTGGCCGCTAGGAGCGCTGATCATCCAATGTCCCCGAAAGCTGGATCTGAAGGCGCGTTTGAGTAGAATACATTTGCTTGTACCACGCATAACAATCCGATAAATAATTTGGGGAACATCGAACGTTGCATTTGCTTAGTACTGATGGTTCCTTGCTTAGTTTTATGTGCTACCTCTGTAATGCGGCTGCATACGGCACACCCCAAATGTGTACAACCATGGATACCTATCATTCAGACATAATCACGACATCTGCTTTGCCTTCGCATGTGTAGGAAATGAATGAGTTTTTTTTGCGTCACCTGCCCGGTTACCTGTTCAGTGCGCACTAAAAACAGGCGGTGTCGCACTACGTATTCAAGGCTGTAATTGTATCCAACGTGTACAAACACGGCAGATAAAGACACTGAAGTAAGGATGCTGGTATGCATTTGCTTTTAACAAACCTGTTGTCATCACGTATATGTGCGAACTATGGTACGCACGTTAAGAATGCTGATAATTTCTTAACATTGTGGTTGGTGGGCCGGCTTTCGTTAAAGAGAATATCGCAAGAGTGCGATTTCGTTCTTATGCGCTTTTACACTGCAGCAGCTTTTTTTGTGTGATGGGGCACAAAACCATAGGAAAGCAGGTGGGGGGGGGGGGGGGGGGGGGCACAAGTATGCGCGTGTGAAGGCCACGTTTTCACTCGTCCTGAGCCAGGACATCAAGCTACAGCTTTTTTGTGGAGCAGTGGGTAGATGCACTTAGGCACGCGCATCTATAAAATATACATAATCACAAAATGCGCCATGATCAGTCATGGCATCACGCTGGAATCCTTCACAGTGGCCGAACCACTCCCACCCCAGAGAGATCATCATTTTAGTCTGAAGCACAATGTGAAAGACACTCCATGTCAATACGCAACCATCAGATCTAAAATGTTCCAGCATGGGCTATAGTGCTTCGTCAAAATACAGAAACCCAATAAATAAATAAGTAAATAAGTACATAAATAAATAAACAGAAAGAAAGAAAAGAAAAAAAAGTGAACTAACTAAAGAAATCCCTGTTTGTTCAAAAAGGGAGGTTACGTTGGACGCGACATCATGCTGCAGCTTTTTGCAAAACAACGATTGGTGATGGCACCACGCTGGAATCCTTCACTGTGGCACAAAGGCCGAAACTCTCGCAACCCAGAGAGCTTATCATCCTACTGTGAAATATAATGAGAAACTAATCACATGTTCAAATTGGGGCTCTAAGATGTGCTAGAGTGCTTTCTCATATACGCAAAAAAAATAAATACACAAATAAACAGAGTAAACATAGAAAACACACCAAATAAAGAAATAACTTGTCTGCTCAAAGATACATTATTAAGACGCTTATTATGGGATTGTTATTTTAAGCAGACTTCCTCATAAAAAAAATGCCCCCCACCTCCCCGAAGGGGAAATCGTGAGGAAATGCGAATGCATTTCGCGCGCGCTTCACTCCATTTATATATGGTGGTTGTGGTTCGAAGAAGGAAAAGGCGCCTAATTTCTGCAGCCCGGTCGGGAGCACGGCGCAGCGCCTGTTTTTTTTTTTTTATCGCGGTAGCTCCGCTGAGCTCCCGCGATGCGAGCGCCCTCACGCGTCAGAGCGCGCTCCTCCTCTCCACTTTGCTAGGGGCGAGGATAAGCGCACGCGCCCGCAGCTTTTGCTATGGGAGAGAGAGTGAGAGCGGAGAGATAACACCTGCCGGCGCGCGGACACCTCCTCAACCTATCCTCCTCCCCGCGGACAACGCCGGCCAACGCCGGACAACGCCGCCTGACATAGCCCGACTAAGAAATGCATTCGCATTTAAAAGTAAATGCAATCACTACGATCTTATGTAAGCTTGACCACGCTTTCATTAACACTCGAAGTGGCGCTCTTCCATTCAGTTATGACATGGTAATCGCAAAGCTCGCTACCACAGTGTGTCCGAAGACCCATTGCTAATATAGTTGCTTCAGTGTCATTGAAAGAGTGACAAGGTGCACATGTTTCACTAGGGCGAGCCTCAGAGAATTTTTGCGTCTTTCATGTGGTTATTGAGTCGTATCTAGAAAGGTGTTTCTGCCTGTAGTTGTTTTATCGCCAGGTAGTCCGCCGGAATTCATTCGTCGGAAAAATCGGCGCACGTCTTAAGGTAGCGAAGCAGAAGACAAACGTGGCAAAGAGTATGAAGATGGTGCGTGCCGGTTCATGATAATGATCATGTTCCGTGTACGGCACATGGCTAAACTTGACCTTTGCAGCTCTGCTGTTAAATAATGTCTTGCTATTAGACGACCGAGAAATTTCGGCCTTACACATGTGGGCACCCATTTGAAGTAGTGACTGACCACCATGCCCTGTGCTGGTTGTGGTCACGGACATACCCAAGTTGCTGCCGATGGGCGCAACGCATCAAACAGTGTGATATCCGCGTGGTGTATCGCTCTGGTCGTGAACATTCAGACTCAGATGTCCTCTCGCATTCGACCCTGTTTCCTGACCCTACCTGCTTCTACCTGCGATGTTGCCGCCCTCCCCATCTCCGATATGCCATCCAAACAGCTCAAGGACCCGTGGCTTGCTTCCATTAGAGACACTCCGTGTGGTCGGACCCCTGCTCTTACTTGGATGGCGCGTTGGCAAGCCGGACACAATCCTCGCGAAGGCGTGCTTTAATGCCAAAATCACACCCGGCGGTCGTAAATGGCTACTTCTTCTTCCTCCTCATTCGCGGTCCGAGATCTGTTCCATGTTCAACGGCAACCCACCTTGCGGCCAGACAGCTTTCCTTAAGAGTTATTTCCGCATTAGCGTTTGATGCTACTGGCGTGACATGCACTCTTTTATTCGACAGTACGTTCGGGCATGTTCCATATGGCACAGGGAAAAACGACCCCTCAACACATCGCCTGTACCTCATCAATACTGATGTGCCCCGCCCTAATAATCGACCACGTGGGCCTCGGCATCTACGGTGCCCTTCTCAGCACTGCAGGGGGTAACTATTGGGTATTCATTGCCGTTGACCGCCTCGCACTGTAAGTCGAAACTTCGCCTTTTCAATTGTTTATGGCAAAAGACGTTGCCGCTTTAATCCTTTATAATCTCGTCCTTCGTCACGGAGCCCCTAAAGAGTTGCTGAGTCATAGCAGTCGTATGTTCTTCTCAGACGTTATCACTGTATTGCTACGTGAATACCGCGACATTCACCACAACACAAACGCCTATCATCCGGAAGCCAACGGGATGACAGAACACTTTAACCGCACCTTCCGTGACATGATGTCTATGTACATCTCGTCAGACTACTCCATTTAGGGTGTAGTAATACCATATTACCTCTTTCGAAAGCACTATCGCTTCTCCCCTTTCTTTCTCATTTCCAGACGCGAACGTTCTTGTACTATGGGCACCATTCGTTTGTACGGACCCGACTCCCCAGTATCCGCGACTCTATTCCAAGCCGCTACATGCGCTGAAGATCGTCGCCAGCTTGATAACTCATTCACAAGGCACACGACGCCTTCACTAACACTACTTTCTATATGATCTTGGCTCTCTAGTCTGGCTGTCTGTCCCGTCTACTGCTACAAGCCTTTCGACCAAGCTGGTCGCCAAGTGTTATGGTCCATATCGTGTACTTCATCAAACATCGCTGGTGAACTACCTTCTGGGTTGTGTTTAAGCTCTTGGACGGTACAATTCTGTTTTTTTTTTTGAAGGGGCACAAGAGGAGTGCACATAGTTCTTTGGCATCGTTAATATTGTCACGTGGTCGTGAAGTTGACGAAGGCAGAAGTCTGTATGTCCAAGATGAAACTGTTTATTTGGCCGTACTTGTGGCCGGTAAAAGGAAAGTCAGATTGCAGCAATACAGACTGGCACTGATAGCGGCGAACAGAGCCTCGGCCATCGGTCAACTGACAAGCGGTGAAATGCGTTGGATTTAATACGTGTGTCATCAAATATTCCCGCTGTGTCACTGGTTGTCGCGCAAGCTCTGGAATAAGCTCGAGTGTTCGCGTCTTGCGCGAAATCTTAACACAACGATCTACAATAATCGTGAAGCTTCTAGAACAAAGAGCCGCGGTTTGCGCTGAGCATGCGGACAGTCTTTGTGGGCGAAAACCGAGTACAACAAAAATGAAAATAAGAAACGCGCGTGGCTACGCCCCCTCTGAAAAAGCATCGTCCCGATGCTTAAAAAAAAATACCCCCACCTCCCCGAGAAGGGAATCGTGAGGAATTGCGAATGCATTTCGCGGGCACTTCACTCCATTTATATATACGTGCGAGCGAGCGGACGGGAGAGTGGGGCGCAGGGAGGAGAGAGAGCGAACGGCGAGAGAAGGAGCGGCGAAGCACTGCGCCTACCCTCTCCTACACTCTCTCCACACACGCGGGAGCTCCGCCGAGCTCCCGCGATGCGAGCGCCCTCACACACCAGAGTGCGCTCCTCTTCTCCACTCACTCTCCGCTACTCCGCCCGCACCACCTGCTCCAGTTGCTAGGGGCGAGGATAAGCGCGCGCGCGCCCGGAGCTGTTGCTATGGGAGAGGGAGTGAGAGCGGAGAAAATAACACCTGCCGGCGCGCGGACACCTCCTCAACCTATCCTCCTCCTCCTCCTCCTCCGTGTACAACGCCGGATGCCTGACATAGCCCGACTAAGAAATGCATTCGCATTTAAAGGAACACGGGGGGAAAAATACATGCAACAACAAATTACAGCAATAAAGAAAGAAAGTACAATAAAATTAGGGAGATCCCAAGTATCATAAGAATCGATATTATGCGAAGAATCCGGAAGTAAGGTGACGGGGTTGTAATTTTTTTATTCAGCGAAACGTTAGGAAATGACGCAAAAGATATGTTCAAATGTTCACACACAGAAATGTTGAGCAGTCGCACATGTTTCATATAATTAGTTGTTTACAGTTGTGCAACGATGAAAACAGAAACATGGGTATTGCCAACACCAGAAGCCGTAAGCTGATATGTAGAGCTTGTGCTTACAAGGATGGTAGGCCTGGAGAGTGCTACGTAAACCAACTATCGTGGATGGCGCTTAAGTATTCCACTGATGTTAACCCAACATGACTCCTTCGTCATAGGAGTACGTATGTAATGTTTATAAAATTAGATAGCCAGCACTGCAACCATTATACGTTTCACCAACATTACGCCAGCATTGGGTGTTCTTCCAAAGCAGTTTCGAGACTTGACGTGGCTTTGTGGTAGAATGCTTGATTGCCACGCAGAATGCTTGCGTTCGATTCCTGCCGGGACTCTGATTTCTATTCTTTGTATTCCCGGCGTCAACGCCGCCGATGTCCGTTTTTCTTAACGCGGTCGCCTTTAAATTACCAGTGTCGAGGCCACCGACGTCAGTTTCTCTTAACGATCTCGCATTTAAATTACAAATGCCTGTTCTCGCCGTTCCTGGGTAGATATAAATTGTCAAAGTCCTGTGGCGCATAACCGCATTGCGCGGCCCGTGGTATACGGGTATGAGCCACACGTGTGTGGAGAAATGAGTTTGACGACGTACGCGACGGGATTTCCACGTTATTTTGTCACGACGAGCCAGCCATATTCGTCAATACCTCTAACCCTCCCATACAAATTTTGGTCTACCCCAAATTAAGGAAGCCATCCCGAGAGCAACCAGATGTAGGCGGCTAGATAGATAGATAGATAGATAGATAGATAGATAGATAGATAGATAGAAAGAAACGCAAAAGTGGTTACAGCGCGCAAACAAATGCTTCGCATTTAATAAAGCAATAAGTCCAGTCCTCAGGTTTCGCTAACGCGCGTAATACGGCTTGAGGCGGACGACATGGACGACTTCAGGTCGCGCACGGTGATGTTGAGAGTTCGTACTGCCGTTCGGGATGAACTCGTAGTCCAGAGCACCGAGACGTCGAATCAGCTTGACTGGCCCTAAGTATCGCCGAAAAAGTTTTTCACTAAGTCCACGTCGGCGTATCGGCGTCCACACCCAAACGCGGTCACCGGGCTGGTATTCCACGAAGCGTCGCCGAAGATTGTACCGGCGAGTTGCCGGGCTTCTTCGGCGCGCTGTAGGTAGGCGGTGACGTCGATGTTTTCCTCGTCGGTGACGTTTGGTAACATGGCGTCAAGCGTCGTTGCCGGGCTCCGTCCGTAGATCAACTTCTATGGCTTCATCTGCGTCGTTTCTTGTACGGCTGTGTTGTACGCGAAGGTCACGTACGGAAGGATAGCGTCCCACGTCTTGTGCTCGACGTCGACCTGCATGGCCAGCATGTCGGCGATGATCTTGTTGAGACGCTCGGTGAGGCCATTGGTCTGAGGGGTGGTAGGCGGCGGTCCGGCGGTGGCTTGTCTGGCTGTAGCTCAAGATCGCCTGAGTTAGGCCAGCAGTAAATGCCGTACCTCTGTCGGTGATGTGGACCTCTGGGCCTCCATGTCGAAGGACGATGTTCTCCTCGAAGAACTTGGCTACCTCGGCGGCGCTGCCTTTGGGCAGGGCTTTTGTTTCGGCGTAGCGGGTGTGGTAGTCGGTAGGTGCGACGATACATTTATTTCCCCGAGTCGACGTGGGGAAGGGCCCCAGGAGGTCCATCCCGATCTGCTGGAACGATCGCCGAGGAGGCTCGATCGGCTGAAGGAAGCCTGCTGCTCTTGTGGGCGGTGTCTTGCGTCGCTGACAGTCTCGGCACGTCCTTACGTAGCGGGCGACGTCAGTGGCAAGGCGCGGCCAGTAGTACTTTTCCCTGTACTCTTGCGAGTGTGCGGGAAAGTCCGAGGTGTCCAGCCGTCGGGTCGTCATGTAGTGCCTGGAGGATTGCTCGTCTGAATGCTGAAGGCACCACGAGAAGGTAGTTGGCTCGAAGTGGCGAGAAATTCCTCTTTATGAGAACGCTGTTTCGCAAAAAAAAGCGACGCGAGTCGTCGCTTGAATACCTTCGAACAATGGCGGTCCTGTCGTCGAGGTACTCCACAAGGCCCCTAAGATCCGGGTCGGCCCGCTGTCGTTCGGCGAAGTCGTCGGCACTTATGGTTCCCAAGAAGAGCTCATCCTCCTGGTCATCCTGCGGCGGCGGGTCGACGGGCGCGCGAGCCAAGCAGTCGGTGTAAGAGTGCTTTCGTCCGGACTTATAAACAACGGTGATGTCGATTTCTTGAAGTCTTAGCCTCCATCTTGCGAGACGACCTGAAGGGCCCTTCATGTTAGCTAGCCAACACAAGGCGTGGTGGTCACTATTTTGAAGGGTCTGCCGTAGAGGTAGGGGCGAAACTTTGACGTAGCCCAGATTATGGCGAGACATTCCTTTTCTGTTGTGGTATAGTTGGCTTCTGCCTTGGATAGCGACCGGCTAGCATAGCTGATAGCCTTTTCCAGTCCGTCTGTCCTCTGCACAAGGACGGCGCAGAGTCCTAGGCTGCTTGCGTCGGTGTGAATTTCCGTATCGGCGAATTCGTCGAAATGCGCAAGTATCGGAGGCGTCTGCAGACGTCGTTTCAGTTCATCAAATGCTTCTACTTGTGCTGTGTGCCACCTGAATTCGACGTCGGTCTTCGTGAGCTACGTTAGTGGCTCGGCGATTCCTGAAAAGTCTTTGACAAAGTGTCTGTAATAGGCGCATAAGTTGAGAAATCGGCGTACGGCCTTCTTGTCGGTGGGTGTCGGGAAGGCAGCGATGGCAGCTCTTTTCTGCGGGTCTGGGCGTACTCAAGACTTGCTGATCACGTGACCCAAAAACAACAGCTCCTCGTATGCGAAGCGGCACTTTTCAGGCTTCAAGGTGAGGCCGGAGGTTTTGATTGCTTGACGTGCTGTGTGTAGTCGCCGGAGGTGTTCGTCGAAGTTTGAAGCAAACACAATGACGTCGTCCAGGTACACCAGGCAAGTCTGCCACTTCAATCCTGCCAGTACTGTATCCATAACCCGTTGGGACATCGCAGGCGCCGAGCAAAGACAGAAGGGCATGACTTTGAACTCGAAGAAGCCGTCTGGTGTTATAAACGCGGTCTTCTCTCGGTGTCACTCGTCGACTTCGATTTGCCAATAGCCGGTCTTGAGGTCCATTGACGAAAAGTACCTCGTGCTGTGGAGTCGATCCAGGGTGTCGTCTATCCGTGGAAGAGGGTACACGTCCTTCTTCGTTATTTTGTTCAGGCGGCGATAATCGACGCAGAAACGTAGGGTCCCATCCTTCTTCTTCACTAACACCACGGGTGACGCCCATGGACTCTTTGAAGGCTAGATTATGTCGTCGCGTAGCATTTCGTCGTCTTGTTTCTTTATGGCCTCGCGTTCTCGCGTCGAGACTCTGTAGGGGCTCTGACGAAGTGGCCTAGCAGTTTCCTCTGTTATGATGCGGTGTTTTGCGACTGTCGAACTCTTGACGACGACGAAAAGCAGTCCCTGTATTGCAGGAGCAGGGTTTTGGGCTGTTCTTGTTTATGCGTCGGAAGGCTCGGATTGACGTCGAAAGCTAGTTGATGGGCTTGGTTTGTCGTAGCATGTTCAGTAAACTCGGCAAGGGTGTTGCTGGCTTCCACAGTTTCTTCAATGTAGGCGACCGTCATGCCTTTGCTCACGTGCTTGTATTCGTTGCTGAAGTTCGTGAGCACCACTGTTGCTTTCCCGTCACGCAACTCGGCGAAGTCTCTTGCGACGCAAATCTGACGGTTTACAAGCAGGTGCTGATCGCCCTCAATGAAGCCTTTGAAGTCTGTGGGTTTTTCGGTGCTGACGGAATTGATGACGCTGGAGAGAGGTGGAATGGTGACTTGGACTTACAGTACAATCAAGGCGCGCTTTTCTGGCGGCGTGTGCGGCGGCAGTGCTTTTTATGTGGATAGTGTTATTGACTCAGATCTCAGGTCGATGACTGCACCATGAAGCCTTAAGGATTCCATACCGATGATGACATCTCTCGAGCAACGCTGTAGGACTACGAAGCTCGCGGGACAAATCCGGTTGTTAATGATGACTCACTGTGGAAATTCCCACTGGCGTTACCAGGTGACCCCCCAGCTGTCCGGATTTCAGGGCCTTCCCAGGCGGTCTTGACTTTCCTAAATTTTGCGGCGAACGGCCCACAGACAACAGAGTAGTCGGCCCCTGTGTCGACGAGAGCGGTACGTTGTGGCCGTCCATAAGAACGTCGAGGTCGCTAGTTCGTCGTCTCGCGTTGCTGTTAGGTCATGGCGTCGGGTCACGGCTGCGTCGATTTGTTGCGCTGATTCCATGTTGCGTGGTCACGTCTTCCTCGGTACGCGACGTTTAGCCGGCAGGGCCTCGTCTGCTTCGCGTCGAGTTCTGCAGGTATCGTCTCGTTGTCATCGTCGGCGGCCGCGGATGATCTTCGGCATTTCGTCGTACAGCAACCGCACCTCCATTGGTTGCTGCACTTAGTTTCCCGTATACAGGCTAGACGACCGGCCCCGGTTTGGGCAAGTGTACTGCCGGCGGTGCGGTGACATGTAGCGGCCGTGCGACGGCGAGCGGGAAGGTCGTCGGGGTGTCCACTGAGCTCCTGCGAGGTAGTCAGCAATGTCTTGTGGTCGTTCATCCCACTGTGGACGAGGCGCGTTGACGGCGAAACCGAGAAGTCCCATCTGGCGGTACTGGCAGCGGCGGTAGGTGTGGCCAGCTTCTCCGCAGTGGTAGCATAGTGGGTGGTGGTCGGGGGCGCGCCAAACGTCCGTCTTTCTCGGCGTGTATCACTGGCCGGCTGGCGGGCTGTATGACGTTGGTGGTGGCGGCGGAGGTGTCTGGCGGTGGAACTGCGGCGGAGTGGCGTCTTGACGTGGGCGCGGCGGGGGTAGCGTGACGGCGAACCGCAGCAGCGTAGCTGATAGCCTGTGGCTGTGGCTGTACTCGCTGAGCAAATCCAAGTGGATTGCTGGATCTCCTCGCGCACTACTTCAGCAATCGACGTTACCTCTGGCTGTGGAAAAGAGAGCTTCCGGAGCTCTTCTCGCACGATGGCGCGGATGGTTTCGCGCAGATCTTCAGAGCCAAGGGCTTGAACAGCTGCGCTGTCTGGAGTCAGGCGACGATTGTACTGTCGGGTGCGCATTTCTAGCGTCTTCTGAATCGTCGTCGCTTCCGAGACGAATTCTTCGACGCTGTTTGGTGGATTCCGCATCAGTCCTGCAAAGAACACCTGTTTCACTCATAGCATGAGGAAGCAAACTTTCATTTCATCGGCCATGGCTGCATCTGCATAGCGGAAGAGTTGGGTCATTTCTTCCGCGAATAATGTGACGTTCTCGTTTGGGAGCTGGATGCGGCTTTCGATGGTAGCCTAGGCCCTCTCCTTGCGGACGACGCTCGTGAATGTGGCCAGGATCCTGCTACGAAAAAATGTCCCACGTTGTCAGGATGCGCTCTTGGTTTTCAAACCATGTTCTAGCCGCGTCTTCCAAGGCGAAGTACACATGCCGTAGCTTGTCTTCATTGCTCCAGTTGTGGGAAAGCCGCGACACGGTCGTATTTTTCAAGCCAGGTTTCCGGGTGCTCGTGGGATGAACCGCGGAAAGTTGGCGGCTGCTTCGGGTGCCGGAGTAGGATGGGCGCAGGCGGCACAGGGGCTGTAATCGTCGCTGCGGTTGACGTGCAAGTCTTGGTTTGCCTGGTGTTTTCCGGCAGGAGTCCGTGCTCTGGCTGCAAGCCTTTGCAGCCTGCGGCTAGCTCGTTGCGGCGCGGGGGGCTTCGGTGTCTTCTCTGCGATGTGGGCTTGGTTCACGGCTTGACGGGGGCGTCGGAACGTGAAGGAACAGCACCTCCGCCAGATGTCACGTGTTCGTGAAGTTGACGATGGCAGCAGTCGGTATGTCCAAGATGAAACTGTTTATTTGGCCGAACCTGTGGCCGGTAAAAGAAAAGTCAGATTACAGCAATACAGACTGGCTCTGCATATTTGAACAGCGCAGAAAGACACAGGGACACAGGCGAGAAAGACGATACAGGCACTAAACAAAAAAAAAATAGCGCCTGTATCGTCTTTCTCGCCTCTGTCCCTGTGTCTTTGCGCCTATTCAAATATGCATTCGTACCAACTAGCTCGACTTTCCGTGAGCCTGGCTCTGTTAGCGGCTAACAGGGCATAGGCCGTCGATCAACTGACAAGCGG
>JALIZH010028455.1:0-34397 GCA_030522465.1 Rhipicephalus appendiculatus | reverse complement strand
GGCTCGCTGTCGTTCGGCAAAGTCGTCGGCACTTATGGTTCCCAAGAAGAAGTCATCCTCCTGGTCATCCTGCGGCGGCGGATCGACGGGGGCGCGAGACAAGCAGTCGGCATCAGCGTGTTTTCGTCCGGACTTGTAAACGACGGTAACGTCGAATTCTTGAAGTCTCAGACTCCATTTGGCGAGACGACCTGAAGGGTCCTTCAGGTTAGCTAGCCAACACAAGGAGTGGTGGTCGTTCACAACTTTGAAGGGCCTGCCGTAGAGGTAGGGGCGAAACTTTGACGTTGCCCAGATGATGGCAAGGCACTCCTTTTCTGTTGTGGAATAGTTGGCTTCTGCCTTGGATAGCGACAGGCTAGCATAACTGATAACCCTTTCCACGCCGGCATTTCTCTGGACAAGAACGGCGCCGAGTCCTACGCTGCTTGCGTCGGTGTGGATTTCCGTGTCGGCGTGTTCGTCGAAATGCGCAAGTATTGGAGGCGTCTGCAGGCGTCGTTTCAATTCTTGAAATGCTTCGACTTGAGCCGTTTCCCACTTGAATTCCACGTCGTTTTTCGTGAGCTGAGTTAGTGGCTCGGCGATGCGTGAAAATTCCTTGACGAAGCGTCTATAATAGGCGCACAAGCCGAGAAATCGGCGTACGGCCTTCTTGTCGGTGGGCGGCGGGAAGGCAGCGATGGCAGCTGTTTTCCGTGGGTCGGGGCGAACTCCAGACTTGCTGATGACGTGACCCAAGGAAAGAAGTTCCTCGTGTGCGAAGTGGCACTTTTCTGGCTTCAGGGTGAGTCCGGAGGCCTTGATTGCTTGAAGTACAGCTTCAAGGCGCCGGAGATGTTCGTCGAAGTTCGAAGAAAACACAACGACGTCGTCCAAGTACACAAGGCAGGTCTGCCACTTCAAGCCGGCGAGTACAGTGTCCATAACACGTTGGAACGTCGCAGGTGCCGAGCAAAGACCGAAGGGCATGACCTTGAATTCGAAGAGGCCGTCTGGTGTGATAAAGGCAGTCTTCTCTCGGTCTCTCTCGTCGACTTCGATTTGCCAATACCCGGTCTTGAGGTCCATCAACGAAAAGTACATCGCGTTGTGGAGTCGATCCAGGGCGTCGTCTATGCGTGGGAGAGGATACACGTCCTTCTTCGTGATTTTGTTCAGGCGACGATAATCGACGCAGAAGCGTAGGGTTCCGTCCTTCTTCTTCACTAAGACCACGGGTGACGCCCATGGACTCTTGGACGGCTGAATGATGTCGTCGCGTAGCATTTCGTCGACCTGTTTCTTAACGGCTTCACGTTCACGTGTCGAAACTCGATACGGGCTTTGGCGGATTGGGCGGGCGCTTTCTTCTGTTATAATGCGATGTTTAGCGAGTGGAGTCTGTCGGATCCTTGACGACGACGAGAAGCAGTCCCTGAATTGCAGGAGCAGGGCTTCGAGCTGGCATTGCTTGTTCTTCGGAAGGCTCGGATTCACGTCGAAAACTGGTTGGGCACCTCGATTCGTCGAAGCAGGTTCCGTGGCGTCGCTGAGGGTGAAAGCGTTGCTGGCGTCTACGAATGCATTCATGAAGGCGACCGTCGTACCAATGTTGAGGTGCCTGTATTCGTGGCTGAAATTTGTAAGCGTTACTTTAGCTTTGCCATCATGCAGCTCGGCGATGCCTCTTGCGACGCAAATCTGACGGTTAAGAAGCAGGTGCTGGTCGCCCTCGATGACGCCTTCCACGTCTATCGGTTCTTCGCTGCCGACCGAAATGATGACGCTGGAGAAAGGCGGAACGGTGACGTGCTCATCTATCAAATTTAAAGCATGGGTCGCTGGCGTCGTGTGGGGCAGCAGTGCGTTTTCTGAGGTTAGGGTTATTGACTCAGACCTCAGGTCGATCACGGCGCCATGTTCACTTAGGAAGTCCATCCCGAGTATCACATCCCCGGAGCAGTGTTGTAGGATTAGAAAACTGGCGGGATAAGTCCATGGTGACTCTTGCTGTGCAAACGCTGGCCGGCGTTATTAGATGACCGCCAGCGGTCCGGATTTCAGGGCCTTGCCAAGCAGTCTTCACTTTCTTCAGTTTCGTCGCGAAAGGCCCACTGACGACTGAATAGTCGGCTCCAGTGTCGACGAGAGCGGTGACGTTGTGGCCGTCGAATATTACGTCGAGGTCGCTGGTTCGTCGTCGTGCGTTGCGGTTGGGTCGCGGCGTCGGGTCACGGCTGCGTCGATTTGTTGCGCTGTCTCGTTGTTGCGTCGTCACGTCTTCGTCGGTGCGCGACGTTTCGCCGGCAGGGCTTCATCTGCTTGGCGTCGTGTTCTGCAGGTTTCGTCGCGTTGTCGTCGTCGGCGGCCGCGGAGGATCTTCGGCATTTCGTCGTACAGCAACCGCACCTCCATCGGTTGCTGCCCTTAGTTTCCCGGATACGGACTAGGCGATCGGCCCCGGTTTGGGCCAGTGTACTGCCCGCGGTGTGGTGACATGTAGCGGCCGGGCGACGGCGAGCGGGAAGGTCGTCGGGGTGTCCACTGTGTTCCGGTGATGTAGTCGTGGATGTCGCGAGGCCGTTCGCCTGGCTGCGGACGCGGCGCGTTGACGGCGAATCCGCGCAGCCCCATCTGTCGGTACTGGCAGCGGCGGTACGTGTGACCGGCCTCCCCGCAGTGGTAGCATAGCGGGCGGTTGTCAGGGGCGCGCCAAACGTCGGTCTTCCTCGGAGCGTAGTGCTGGCCGGCGGGTGGACGGTATGGCGTCGGTGGTGGTGGCGGCGCTGTCTGACGGCGGAAATGCGGCGGTGCAACCTCTTGACGTGGGCGTGCAGCGGGAGCGTAGCGTCGGGCTGCAGCTGCGTAGCTCATGGCTTGCGGCTGGGGCCGTGGCGGTTCAGAGGTGTCCATCGACTGCTGGATTTCCTCTCGAACGATCTCTGCGATGGAGTCCACTTGCGGCTGCGGTGAGGGTAACAGCTTGCGCAGTTCCTCCCGCACGATCGCTCGGATCGTTTCGCGCAAGTCGTCGAGAGCATAAACAGCTGGGCTGTCTTGACTCGTTGGGCGATTGTACTGGCGGGTTCGCATTTCCAGCGTCTTCTCGATCGCTGTTGCTTCCGACAGGAATTCTTGGACGGTCGTCGGTGGGTTCCGCATCAGCCCAGCGAATAGTTCTTGCTTGACCCCTCGCATGAGCAAACGGACCTTCTTCTCCTCGGGCATGTTGGGGTCAGCGTGCCGGAACAGCCGCGTCATTTCTTCCACGAAGATCGCCACTTTCTCATTTGGTAGTTGCACCCGTGTCTCCAGCGAAGAAGCGGCCCTTTCCTTGCGGGCGACGCTCGTGAACGTGCCCAGGAATGCGCCGCGGAAGAGATCCCAGGTTTGAAGTGCTGACTCGCGGTTCTCAAACCAGGTTCTTGCCGCGTCTTCCAAGTAGAAGTAGACGCGACGTAGCTTCTGTTCCGTATCCCAGTGGTTGAGGCTGGCCACTAGGTCGTACGTCTCCAGCCACGTCTCCGGGTCTTCAAAAGATGATCCACGGAAAGTCGGTGGCTCCCTTGGCTGCTGCATCACGACCGTTCCGGGAGTTGGTGCAGTGGCTGCCATAGTTGTCGCAGTAGTGGTCGTCGCCTTGGACTTTCGAGTCTTATCCGGTAGGGGCCCGAACTCTGGAGGTAGGCCGTGTTGCCTGCGGCTGGTTCGCTGCTCAGCGTCGGCGTCGATGTCCTTTTCGCGGAGTGGGCTCGGCTCACGGCTGGAGTGGGGCGTTCGGTACATAGACCGGGAAGCACCTCCACCAGATGTCACGTGGTCGTGACGTCGACGAAGGCAACAGTCAGCGGGTCAAAGAAGAAACTGTTTATTTGGCCGAACTTGTGGCCGTGAAACGTAAAGTCAGATTACAGCTATGCACACTGGCACAGATAGCGGCGAACGGAGCGTCGGCCGTCGAACAACTGACGAGCAGTGAAGTGCGTCGGCATTTATACCTGTGGCATCGAATATTCCAGCCTTATCACTGGCTGTCGCGCAAGCTCTGGAATAAGCTCGAGTGTTCGCGTCTTGCGTGCAATCTTAACAAAACGATCTACAATAATCGGGAAGCTTCTCGAACAAAGAGGCGCGGTTTGCGCTGAGCATTGCTGACAGTCTTTGTGGGCGAAAACCGAATACAGCTACTGTGAAAATTAGAAACGCGCGTGGCAATAGGCGCTTTTAGCTGACCGTATTTCACCTCCCGCTCCGCTCAGCCAGCCGGTGGTGGGGCCACTGCGCATGCGCCAGACGGTCAGAGCTGAGCGTGTGACCGGACCGTCGCCGCGTTTGTGCACTGATGCACTGAACGCGCTGCCTCAACGCCGCGCGTTTGAAACACGTTTCATGCGCTGATGGCATCGCGCTTGACTTGACCGAAAGACGCTTGGCTAAAACCAACAACGCGCGTTGCGCCCCGGTAACGTTGAGCGTTTGAGCGGAACGGGAACGGACCGCAGAATCGGTCAGCTAAAAGCGCCTAATATCAATGATTGCCTAAAGCGAGAACATTATCAAATGCCGAAACGGGAAGATATTGAAGCTGAGTTAGCAGGAGCCAAATATTTCTCTCGCCTTGACGCTAACTCCGGCTTTCACCAGGTACCTTTAGACGATGCAACGTCAAATATCTGCACATTCGGCACACCGTTCGGACTGTACCGTTTTCTAAGGCTTCCGTTCGGCATAGCTTCCGCACCAGAAGTTTTCCAGAAGGCGATGAGCGAAATCTTTGACCGAGCCCCGGGAGTGCACGTGTATGTTGACGACGTCTTAATCTATGGAGCTACGAAAGACGAGCATGATGCGCGGCTCCGTCATGCTTTGCAGTTGTCCAGACAGGTGGGCTTGACGTTCAATGCGGATAAATGCAAGTTCGGGCTGAGTGAAATTGATTTCTTGGGTGACGTCATTTCTAAAGATGGCATAAAACCGAACCCTTTGTTGAGCACATCACTGGGCGAATCGCCTCACCCGTTAGACAAGGCAGCAGTACACCGCATGCTAGGTGTGGTGAATTATTTCGGCAAGTTCATACCCAACCTGGCTGATAAAACAAACCTGCTGCGCAGTCTGTTAAAGAAAGATACACTTTTTGAATGGACTGAGAATCATGCGCGTGAGTGGGCAGTTGTTTGCGAGCATCTCAGCAAACCACCGCTGCTGGCCATCTTTGACCCGTCCAGAGAAACAAAAATTTCTGCAGATGCTTCGAAATGTGGGCTAGGAGCAGCTCTTTTGCAGCGTTACGGTGACGTTTGGCGGCCAGTTGCCTACGCATCCCGCGCTATGAGTGCCGCAGAACAAAGATACTCTCAGATTGAGAAAGAAGCGATGGGCATTACATACGGCTGCGAAAAGTTTCACCAATTTGTGTATGGACGCAAGATTGTTATTGAAACAGACCATCGTCCATTAATTGCCATAGCGACAAAAGCTATTGGTGACATGCCGCCGCGCCTTCAACGTTTCTTTCTGCGTTTGTTTACATATGACTTTGATCTTCACTTCGTGCCAGGTAAGCTGCTGCTCCTGGCGGACATGCTCTCAAGGACGTCGCCAACTGCCCCTGGGGATACCATTGGATCCAACGAGGATGTGGAAGTCCATGTAACAAGAATTGTGTCAGAGTTGGTAAGAAAAAAGACAATGGATCGCCTAGCAAGGGAAACTGCAGCCGATCCCGACTTGCAAGCTGTTATCAACTACTTATGCGGCAAAGGACTACTCGAAGGCACATTGAAACCGTTCGCATCCGAGCTATCCCTCGTACAGGGCATTTTATTTAAGGGATGCAAAGTGGTTATCCCTAAATCATTGAGACCAGAAATACTCGACCTCATTCATGAAGGGCACTTAGGTATGAACAAGTCCAAGGCAAAAGCTCGACGTTTGGTTTTCTGGCCAGGGCTTAACGTGGACATCGAGAAGATGCTACAGAGCTGTGCAGCCTGCCGCAAGCACGCTTACGCGCAGCAAAGCGAGCCGCTAGTTTTAAGGCCCGCACCACAGTACGCGTGGTACAGAGTTGGAGTCGATATCTTCCAGCATGGTGGAAGTTCATACCTTTGTGTCTTTGATGCTTTGTCCAATTTCCCAGAAGTCGAAAGACTGAGCGACCTGACCACCATATCTGTAATCGAAAAGCTGAGTGCTATTTTTGCTAGATATGGCATACCGGTAGAAGTTTGCAGCGATAATGGACCACAGTTTTCATCCTATGAATTTGCACGTTTTGCCTCCAGGTACGACTTCCAGCATGTGACGTCAAGCCCCAGATTTCCTCAGTCTAATGGTCTCGCTGAGAAAGGCGTTCAAATTGCAAAACGAATTATGAAGAAGACTGCGGAAATGAAACAGGACTTCTGGCTTGGGCTACTCAGCTACCGTTCGTCGCCCCTCGAAGACGGTCGCTCACCTGGTGAACTCCTCCAAGGAAGACGCCTACGCACGAGACTTCCGGACTTCAGCTACCACTCAAGAGTTCCCGTTACTAAACACAAACAGCCCGAAGCTCGGGGCAGATGCTTACCAGCACTCAAGAAAGGTGAAGTCGTACGGGTCAAGCACGAGGCATGGACCCGGAAGGCGCAAGTGCTGGGACAAGTCGCACCAAGATCCTACCAGGTAGCTACGGAAGATGGCAGAAGGTTACGTCGTAACCGGCGTCACCTACTGAGGACACGGGAGCAGTATCGTGAGGAACCAGGGGACAGTGAGTCCTCATCGAGCGAGGAAAGTGGTGGTCCCACGGAGCCAGAACTGCTCCAGCGCGAGCACAGTGAGGAACATCGAAGTCCCTGCAACAGATCACCCATGGACCAGCCGCCGGCACAAGTTTCGGTTCCTCAGCCAGCCCTACTTCCTCAGCTACGCAGGTCGACACGGCAGGCACGACCACCGGATCGACTACGCTATGATAGTAACTTTAATCAAGTAACTTAAGGAATTGAGGAATTGGTTGCAGCGCGAACTTGAAACGAGGACACAAGAAGAAGGACGAACACACGCAGCGCTACTAGCAACAACAATGTATATTTTCGAGACCCACACCACCCTAAGTATACCCCTACCTCAACAGCAAACAAAGGTCACGTGGTGATAACAACCGACATGTGCGAGGGAATCACCCATCTAACAACAACATAACAGGTGATAACCGGAGAGTAGCAGGATGTCAGCATTTTCGCAGGAACCTTAACTCTTTTGACGATAATGATATAGATGGCTTGCTTACGCATTTATCACCAAGAGCGTCGATGTGCTCAGCTTCTACGATGAGGCGGGTGATCTCGTCCTTGTGACGACCCAAAATGATGGTCCGGTCAAAATTTGGTCGACAACCGCACGACTGGGTGTGGAGAGCGAGGAAACCGTCAGGCGGCAGCTTTTTTGTCTTGTTGTCATGCTCTCGTAGCCGCACGTTTACACAGCGGCTAGTCTGTCCAACGTAGTATTTCCCACAGGACAGCGGGATACGGTAGATGACGAAGGCCTTGCAATCTATGAATTTGTGTTTATGTTTTTGACCGGACCATCGTTTTGGGTCGTCACAAGGACGAGATCACCCGCCTCATCGTAGAAGCTGAGCACATCGACGCTCTTGGTGATAAATGCGTAAGCAAGCCATCTATATCATTATCGTCAAAAGAGTTAAGGTTCCTGCGAAAATGCTGACATCCTGCTACTCTCCGGTTATCACCTGTTATGTTGTTGTTAGATGGGTGATTCCCTCGCACATGTCGGTTGTTATCACCACGTGACCTTTGTTTGCTGTTGAGGTAGGGGTATACTTAGGGCGGTGTGGGTCTCGAAAAATATACATTGTTGTTGCTAGTAGCGCTGCGTGTGTTCGTCCTTCTTCTTGTGTCCTCGTTTCAAGTTCGCGCTGCAACCAATTCCTCATGACTTACCAACAAGCCCACTTCGCAACTCTTGTTGAAGTAACTTAAGTTGTTTTCTTTGAACGCTGGGAGATGTATCGAGCAATGCTTGCATGCCATGCGCGCGCATGCGCCACCGCCAGTGAATCTAACCATAGATAGTGACCACACGTGGTTATCATGCAGTGTGCTATATATACGCCTTCGCCCTCTGAATAAACGTTCTTTTTTGTTACTGGCTTCCGCTCGTCACAGTTCTGATCCCAAGTACCTTGGGAATCGATGTTATGCGAAGCATGCGGAGGCAAGGTGACTGGATTGTAATTTTTGTATTGAGTGAAACGTTACGAAATGACGCTAAAGATTTGTACAAATGTTGCACGCACAGACATATGTTCAACAGTCGTATATGTTTTATATAACCAGCTGTTTGCAGTTGCGTAACGATGCCAACAGAAACATGGGTATTACCAACACCAGAAGCGTAAGCTGATATGTAGCATTGGTGCTTGCGAGGATGGTAGCCCTGGATAGTCCTTCGTGGACTAACTACAGTGGATGGTACTTAAGTATACAACTGAGGTTAACCCGACATGACGTTTACCTCATAGGAGTACATATGTAATGTTTATAAAATTAGATAGCCAGCGCTGCAACCGAAATTGACGTTTCACCAACATTTCTCCCACATTTCAATTACAAATGTCTGTCCTCGCCGTTCCTGGGTAGATATAAATTGTCAAACACCTGTGGCACGTACCCGCATACCGTGGCCCCTAGTATACGGGTATGTGCCACGCGTGTCGGCAGAAAAGGGTTTGACGACGTATGCGACAGCATTTTCACGTTATTCACGTCATGGCCAGCCAGAGATATTCGTCAATACCTCTTACCCTCCCGTACAAATTTTGGTCTACCCCGTGTTAAGGAGGCGATCACGAGTGCACCCAGACGTAGGCGGATAGATAGATAGATAGATAGATAGATAGATAGATAGATAGATAGATAGATAGATAGATAGATAGATAGATAGATAGATAGATAGATAGATAGATAGATAGATAGATAGATAGATAGATAGATAGATAGATAGATAGATAGATAGATAGATAGATAGATAGATAGATAGATAGATAGATAGATAGATAGATAGATAGATAGATAGATAGATAGATACGCCAAAGTGCTTACAGTACGCAAAGAAATGCTTCGCATTTAAAAAAACGTGCGAAAACTGGACTCACGAAGAGAAGCAAACAAGTACAATCAGCGCTTGTGGTGTGTGGTTTTCTTCCCAAACGCAGTTTCCGCGCTGTTTTTTTTTTATCTCTCGAAGTAACGCGTACCAACTGGTCCTTCAAAAAACCCTTCCCCCTATGTTTCAAGTAAGACTTCATACTGGATTCGTTTCAATTCAGCGCTTGTGTATGTCCTTTAGTTTTCGTGTCCTCCTTTCACCCGCTGGGTGGTGCCATACGCTGTAGTGATGAGCCAGCTAGCCAACCAACACATTTTAAGCACTTGAAATTTAATTCCATATCCTTGCATCTTCACTATTGTTTGTTTACATAGTAAAAAAGGTTTCAAGGGCTAAAAACACTGTTGTTCATGAAGCTTTTTTTTTTGTTTTTTAGAAAGTCTGCGCTTAGTTCACCTGCTGTGAAATTCATGCCGCAACAATGTAGATGCATGTCACATTTGGGTACAACCATTTTATGTGCGGCGTACCTCGACGCTGGAAGATACTATATTAGGCATCTTGGAAAATACAGTCGATGAAAAACGTTGATGAACACAAAGGAAAAGTGAGCCGACTGCTTAAAGTTATGTTGACACCAAAGCGAGCACGTCTGGATTTGTTTGGGAGGAAGGCTGTGCAGCAATATTCGCACTAGTAGCAAAGATGTATTAACAAGTGCCTTATAATGCGCGTGTAATGTTTTTCACTATGTCCTACCTTATTATTGAGAACTCACATGACGCGAAGTGTAACGTAAATGTAATAATAATAGTAATAATAATAATAATCATATTATTATTATTGATATTATTATTATAAGGGGTTTTACGTGCCAAAACCACGTTATGATTATGACATGTATAGGGAATGTTATTAGAAGTAATTGTAATGTAAATGTGAAAAAGAAACGTGGTCTAAATGATAGCTTGCCACCGGCAGGGACCGAACCTGCGACCTTCGAATAACGCGTCCGATGCTCCACCACTGAGCTACGGTGGCGGTCATCCATCCGTCCCCTTTATAAGGTATATATGTGCATTTAAAGGTGGGGGGCGTCAGTCAGCGCCGCCTGTTGCCATTACTGCGAGTGTGGAACACTCTTTTTGCCTGTTGGCGTCACGTAGCACGTGATCTCATTACGAGCTGGCAGGTGACTAATAATCCCTCGCATACTACCCGAAAGCATCGAGTCTGCCAGAACGAGACCCTCGCTATGAATCAAGGAAAGAAGTGTAAATTTAAGGGTCCGTTTGGTTTGTTAAACACAATGTTAATGAGAACAGAACTATTAGAGAACTATTATGAAAAGTATTATTGAGAACTGTTAGTTTTCATTAATATTGTGTTTAACAAAGCAAACTAGCCTTTAAATTTACACTTCTTTCCTTCATATGATTATGAGGGATTCCGTAATAGAAGGCTCCGGAAACTTCAACCTTCTGGTGTTCCTTAGCGTGCAGTGACATCGCACAGCGCACGGGTTTCAACCATTCCGCCTCCACCGAAATGCGAGCGCCGCGGCCGGTATAGAACCCGCGACTTTCGGGTCAGCAGCCGAGCACCGTAGCTAGTGATCCACCTTGGCGGACGTAACATGACGGTGTTGTTCACTTTTGCGCTCAGCAAATTACTGCGACTGAGCATGAAGTGAACAGTTCAAGCAAACGGGTAGAGATACATAAAAAATTATGGCAGCTTCGTATTTGTGGTGCCAAGCCTCAAAGAAGAGCGCAGCTGGGTGGCAATCCTTGTTTTTCTTTATTTCTTTCCATCTTTCTTGTTTTTCTTTCTATTTATCTCTGCTTCTTTTATGTATTTTTTTGTATTTGTCTCTTTCTATCTTTTTTTCTTTCTCTATCTATTTTTTTTCTCGCTCTTTCTCTATTTAATAAATGCGAAGTATTTCATTGCGTACTCTAAGCACTGTTGCGTTTCTATCTCCGTATCTATCTATCTATCTATCTATCTATCTATCTATCTATCTATCTATCTATCTATCTATCTATCTATCTATCTATCTATCTATCTATCTATCTATCTATCTAGCCGCATACGTCTCGGTGCTCTCGTGATCGTCTCCTTAACTTGGGGTGTACAAAAATTTGTACGGGAGGGTCAGAGGTATTGACGAATATGTCTGGCTAGTCATGACCTGAATAACGTGAAAATCTTGTCGCGTACGTCGTCAAACGCTTTCATGCAGAAACGTATGGCACATACCCGTATACCACGGGCCGCGGTATCCAGGTATGCCGCCACAGGTGTTTGACAACTTATACCTGCCCAGTAACTGCGAGGACGGATATTAGTAATTTAAATGCGAGAGCGTTGAGAAAAACTGACACTCGGCAGCGTTGACCCGAAGAATGCAAATAATAAATATCAGGGTCCCAGCAGGAATCGAATCCAAGCAATCTGCGTGGCAATCAAGTATTCTACCACAGAGCCACGCCAGGTCTCGGAATTGCTTCTGAAAAAGACCCTCGCCTACGCAGGCGTAATGTTGGTGAAACGTCAAATGTGGTTCCAGTACTGGCTAATTTTGTAAACATTACAAATGTACTCCTATGAGACAGGCGTCATGTCGGGTTAACGTCAATTGTATACTTAAGAACCACTCACTGTAGTTCGTCCATGAATCCAGGGCTACCATTCTCGCAAGCACAAGTGCTACATATTAGCTTACCGCTTCTAGTGTTGGTAATACCCATGTCTCTGTTGGCATCGTTACGCAACTGTAAACAACTGGTTATATGAAAGATATGCGACTGTTCAACATACGTCTGTGCGTACAACATTTGTGCATATATTTAACGTCATTTCGTAACGTATCGTTCAATAAAAAAATTACAACCCAATCACCTTGCTTCCGTATGCTTGGCATAACATCGATTCCCATGGTACTTGGGATCTGCCATTTTTTTTATTTCTTCTTTCTATATGTCTCTCTGCTTCTTTCTCTGTTTCTTCTCTTTCTCTTTCTGTCTTGATCTCTGTTTTTCTCTCTCTTTTCGTGTGTATTTATTTCCATCTCTTTTCTATGTCTTTCTCTGTCTCCCTATCTTTTTATGTCTTTATTCCCTTTATTTCTCTCTATTTGTCTGTTTGTTATTTCTATCGCTTCTTTTTCTCTCTATGTTTTCTGTCTTTTTATCTTTTTATGGCTCGATGCCGTCGCTTCACAGCCATTTCTTGGACTGTCGCGATCTGCATTTTTGGTTGACCAGTGGTGAGTATTGCGATTGAGCGAATTTCTGTGGCACATACCCGTTTGTGATGATGATAATTTTCTGGCGACCATGGACAGTTTAAGGCCGGCAATAACAGCTTCGCTGTTAAAAACGACCACATACAAAGACATGGCTGCTACTTAAACAACTTCAAACTGAACAATTATTTTCCATCACGCCTAGTTGAAATGTTTTAGGAGCTTGCTCGCCAAGCTTCTTATGCTCGGGGCTTGTCCGTCGCCGTAGCCGCTAGTTCTCATTGCTCCCACTAGAGGTGCAGCTGCTACTCTGATTTCAAGAGTGCGATGACGATGACGCTGCCGTGATGGCAGCGGCATCACGGCGCGGCGCGCCAATGGAAAGTTCCCGGATGACGAGATCGAGCAGGCACCTGAAGTTACGGACCTCGAAGATCCTTTGCAGGCTGTCATCGCACTCAATGTCATGAGTCACACATGAGTGAATTGTGCATATAGTGCATCAAATGTAAAATAATAAACATTGTGTATATAATGTGTATATGACTATAACAACGCGTTACGTCTTTATATGACAGTAGAGGAATAGTACAGAGGAATCACGGTGTACCCGATTATCTCCGAGCAAGCTCCTCTAACATCATTCACTTCGTGGATATGGTGGGGATTTTTTTTTTTTGAAGAGCTTTAAGCACCGCGAATCAGTGAGGTAAACAATGCGTAGCTCTCACAGCCGTAACTCAGAAACACCACAATCTGTCCTTCATTGATGTACAAGCGCTAGATAACGAAATAAGAAGAGAAAGCGAGAGAGAACTCTTTATTGAAAAGCAGAGAATTTAGCCGGCATATGCAAATCGCTGACTTGCTACTCTGCGTGGAGAAGGGGATGGGGGACTGAAAGTAGGGAGAGAGAGGAGGGGAAAGGTTATAAGATGTTAAAATAGAATAAAAAATAAGACAAAAAAGCTGGCTCGTTCTTTTGTCTATTAGGCTGCGTATTGGGCCCTTTAGCCTGCCTCACGCTACAGAGGCGTGCGATGAAACTTTTGTTCACGTATTTGGACAGTATCGGTCAGCTCGAGAAACTTTAGCTCTACCTTGAAACCACGCAATAAATAAGAAGCGGTGAGTTGTGCACATTTCTCCGAATAAGCAATTATGCATCGCAGCTACTAACGTCCGAAAAGTGTACATTACAAAACAGTTGACGTCATGGGGGTGCGTCCCAGGTAGGTTCTCGCTACACGGTTGTCCTCTGACGTGCATCTAAATTTAGTTGAACGAGTGGCTTTGCGTTCTATCGGCA
Organism: Rhipicephalus appendiculatus; assembly: GCA_030522465.1. NCBI lineage: Eukaryota > Metazoa > Arthropoda > Arachnida > Ixodida > Ixodidae > Rhipicephalus > Rhipicephalus appendiculatus. Next base: position 20,733 of record JALIZH010028455.1, on the reverse strand, counting down.
TGGCATGCTGCAGCCGCATCCGGGAGTCGAACCTGTATCACTGCGCTCCACATCATAACGCGAGGTTCAAGGAGTTCTCATGGCGTTCTCATGGCGTTCAAGGAGTTCTCAAAAAAGAAAGCACTGCTCAACGTCAGCTAAACAGCTCCTCCTCAAAAAAATGCCCCCACCTCCCCGAAGGGAAATCGTGAGGAAATGCGAATGCATTTCGCGCGCGCTTCACTCCATTTATATATGGTGGTTGTGGTTCGAAGAAGGAAAAAGGCGCCTAATTTCTGCAGCCCGGTCGGGAGCACGGCGCAGCGCCTGTTTTTTTTTTTTTGTTTGTTTGTTTTTATCGTGGTAGCTCCGCTGAGCTCCCGCGATGCGAGCGCCCTCACGCGCTAGAGCGCGCTTCTTCTCTCCACTTTGCTAGGGGCGAGAATAAGCGCGCGCGCCCGCAGCTTTTGCTATGGGAGAGAGAGTGAGAGCGGAGAGATAACACCTGCCGGCGCGCGGACACCTCCTCAACCTATCCTCCTCCCCGCGGACAACGCCGGACAACGCCGGACAACGCCGCCTGACATAGCCCGACTAAGAAATGCATTCGCATTTAAAAAAAAAGTATCCGCTTTCACAGAAAATGGCAGCCGATCAAACACGTCCTTTTGGAACGTGCATTGATCGAAGCTGATCCACAATTTCGTCAATCGCCCAATGCTCCCACGGGCAAGACGCGCCCCCGTCTTTTTGGGCGTGTTGCACTCTCTCTCGGTTACGGCTAACGATGCACACGATGTCCACGATTTCGGCCATCATTTCTGATTAGGCTTCCCTATCGGGCACTCTTGAGCAAGATTGTAACATGAAGTAAAGTGGCAACCTGAGCTGGTTTCAGAAACTGGATATGTAATGCGGTAGTGAATTGAGAGAATGGAATTTTAAGTTGCGAGGGAATCCAGATATGCCCCGCGCATGCCATATAATTTTAGTGACCTGTTTCCGTGAATGCAATGATGCCTGTGACTTCTTGATTCAGCCAGGCATAAAACACGTTCGTGTTAAAGAAAAAGCAATTCCCGCATGAAATGGTTTGAGGGCAAGTTCACGCCGAAATTGATTGCGGATACATTCTCAGCTATTAACGCGATAACGTTAAAGAGCTCGTTTCGCAGAAATTCCGGAGTCGGCGTCGGTGTCGGTGTCGGCGTCGTTAGTTGTGAGCGAAAAATCATCATTTTGTCCGTGAGCGAAAAATCATCATCTTGTCCGTGACCGAAAAATCTAGAAAGATGCAAATAAAATAAATAATGAAAATTTTCGGGTCCGAGTGAGGACCGAACCCGGGTCGTCTGCGTGGCAAGCAGGTGTTCTACCACACAGCCATGCCTCTGCTTGGAAATACTGTGAAAATAACTTCCTCTGCTTGGAAATGCAGTGAAAATAACTTCCATGCTTCGCAAACGCAAGCATCCTTTATATGGCGTCGCAATATAACATGTAATATCCCAGGAATATTGCGTGGTACAAGCGTACATTGCCATCGGGCGTCAGAATATGTGACTATCATAACGATTCCATAGTTTAAAGCCAGCCACCCATTACAAACGGCACACACCTTACTGCGCGTATTCCCTTAACACCACGTAGTGGGTGCATAGCAAGTTCGAAAACATTTCCCACATTTGCCGCGCATAATTTCTCCTGGTTTAAAGCATACTACCCATTACATAGTATGCACTAAGTGATTGATGTACGCAGTAGGGACGGGATATCGCTATCGCGTTCAACTCTTAAAGGCGAAGCTTAAGGGTCCCCCCAATTTTTGTGGACACATTCTCAGCTTGTTTTTTTTTTTTCTCATACGCTTCAACAAGCGCATGAGAAAAAACAACCTGCGCACGACATCAAAAGGTAATGGCTAATTTGGGAACGATAAACTTCTTCTCATTCAAAACAACTTACAATTTTCACTTACTGCGTTTTCAACCGTTTCGCAGGACCGTGCGTAGCTCTGCTCTGCGAGTACGACGCCCTTCCAGAAATCGGTCATGGCTGCGGGCACAACCTGATCGCTGAAGCATCGGTGGGCGCCGCTCTCGCTGTGCAGGAGGCAATGAAGACATCCAAGGACATACGTGGCAAGGTGCATATGCACGTATACACATCGTATGGCTCGTAATAATCGTAGTTTCATCAGCACCGCTATCAGCAGTAGCAGCAGCAGTTGCGGCAGTGCTCATGCTAGCAGGAAAATCCACGCTTGCTTCAAGGGGTATTTCCCTCCCCATTCATTGATTCACTTAAAACGGTGTTTTCCTATAGGCTTCTTCTAGCAGCATGCTTTGAAGCTCTACGATGTCATTTCCTTCTGACTGAAAAAGGAAACAATTCAAGCAATACAAATTGACGAGTAATAACTACAAAAAAAAACTTTAAAAAATTTTGAACGCAACACAGCCGCTAATATGTGAAAAGCAACAAAATAATGATATTATTCATTTGATCTCAGTCCAGTGATTGATGTGTGTGTCCATTTTATCCTTTGTTGCCGCACCTATTAAGAGGCACCCTGTCCAGCCGCCCTTTTCTTCATTTTCCTAGAGAGTTTTCTCTGCCCTCGCTGTAATCGAAATATACTTTAGCAGTTAGTTTTGCCGCGAACGTACGTGCGTTTCTACTAAAATGAGCGATATAAATCCACCCCAAAGAGCTCGCGACAACAAGGCATTTGAACCGCTTCTATTCAGCTCCGCCTGCGTGACTCTTTATGCCCAGTAGAACTTTACGTAATCGCTTGCAAGCGAATTCTGAAGATGATCCAATATGTCATTTCTTTATAAAGGCGAAAGCCCTGGTTGCCTTCTCAAACGCTAAAACTCGTCGGCGGCGTCAACACGAGCGACAATATGACGTCATCATGACCTCACAGATTGTCAAAATTTACGTCATCATGATGATGTCACTATGACGTCACATAACTTGAAGACACATGACGACGTCATGGCAGGACATCGCCGCTTGTGCAAGGGCTGGTCGATCACGGAGGCCGTGCGAAACCACGTTAGGAGCAGAGAGCTTTCGATACATTGATCCTCCTCGCGAAGGGGGGATCAACATATCGACTCCGAAGAATAAGAAAAAGGTGTCGTTCGCCTTATCCGCTGTTAGGTGAATGCGTAACGAACCCTGTGAATTTTTGTTTTGCTAGACTATTCCACGACTGTATGTTAGCCGAGACTGCACAGCCAAACATTCTTGTTGTCCCCAGTTCTGTGCATTTCCTGCGAACACGTCGTCTTTCCGCTATCCCCTCTGCAGCTGGTGGTCCTAGGCACTCCCGGTGAGGAGGGCAAAGCCGGCAAGCAGCTGCTCATCGACCAGGGTGCGCTCGAGGGCATCGACGTGGCCATCATGTCACACCCGTCTCCCGCCGATATCGTCACGCCTCTTTTCTCAGCGTCGCAAGCGGTGAGCTGGAGCGTGTCATTAAGCCAAGCGTATACCAGCAGGTGCTTTTGCTTTCCACGCCGAATCGAGACGGAGAGTCTACAGCGGGCTGTTGAACCTTAGAGACGCCAAACTGCGCGTTATTTCGTCTTGCATGGTATGCAGCGCGTATTCTTATCAATGGAGATGATAGAAATGGAGAAATAAGAAAAAGACAGGACAAAGTGCAGAATATCAATTGAGAATCTTTATTACAGCTACGCAAAGCATGCATATCTAATAAATTCTTCCTGTATATCTAATAAAGTTTTTGAAATCAAGGTCAGCGCCTGTCCTCGCCTGTCTTTCTGGTTTTGTTCTGGTCTGAGGATGTATCGCTCTGTATGGGTTTTGCACCAAAAAAAAAAAAGTTTCAAGTTCAACTCAAGTTAGGTTCCTCTTGTTTCATTATTGTTGAGAGTGGACTATGTGTATAGGGAGTCGTATGGCGAACGACAAACACGTCCAACTAGATGCATACAAATAATATTCCTCAATACTAGCAATTACGACACGTTACTGAGCGTATTATTTTAACACCACGTAGTGGGTGTATAGCAGGTATGCTCTAAGTGGTTGAAGTACGCATTAGGAACAGGATATCGCTATCACTTTCAACTCTTAAAGGCGAAGCTTAAGGGTCCCCCAATTTTTTGAACACGTTAAGAAATTTGTAACTGATTCGTTGACTACGGTCGCAGGATTAAAGTGATCGCTACGGTCAGGTCGTGCTTACTATTCTCAAATTCTAAATCGATGAGTTGCGTACATAAACATGGGACAAAGTTCGAATGATGTCGGCGACAACCGCTTGGAGCCAGCTGCACAGCACGTGTCTTCAAGTATGGAACACTAACTAGCCCAAGCTGCAACCTTCTTAACTCAAAGCCTCTCGCGTAGTGCTGATCTAACCAAAGATGACGTTCAACACTTTGCAGTTCGAAGTGCGTTTCAAGGGCAAGGCTGCTCACGCGGCAGCTTACCCATGGGAAGGCGTAAACGCCCTGGATGCCGCCATCGCCTCCTTCGTCAACATTGGTCTTCTCCGCCAGCAGTGCAAGCCATCATCATGGATTCATGGTACGACTTCTGGTTTTAAGTCGTTCAGCGCAACAACGAAATCACACACATATGTCGTATTTTTGTTTACACTTTCGATTAATTTTTTTTTCGTTTTCATTTTAATTTGTATGTCAGGAATATTGCTTACGCGGACGAAAAATGAAGGCCTCTATACTAGCGCTTTTCACTCAAAGCAATACTTCTGGTGCCTCAATTAGGAGTGTTTATTGGTTTCGCCCGAAGACGAATCATTGAAATATGCAGCAAATTTTAGTCTGATATAGACGCCTCACAGCGCTGGTGTGATGAAGAGCGTGCCAGCGGACTAACAGGTGTTGCACCACAGGGGTTCATGAGGCGACACTGTTACTATATATGATCGCCCAACAAAAAGAGTTACATAAATTTATCTTCCCGATCACCACAGTTCAGTGTGTAGAAAGGGGTGCAGAAATAAAGCTTTTTTGCGTACTATGCAAATCCTGTCACAGTGGAGTTGAGAGGGCTGCCTTGGCTACAGCAAATCCGTTTGAGGTGCACTTTAAGGTACACTTTAAGGTTTCGTCGCTTCTGGAGCAATGCGTACATCACGTTCTTAAAGGACTTTTAATCCTACGCGTTTGCGAGCACGCGCGGCGGTTAGTAGGGCGACAGGACAACTCCACGGCGCCGTCAGCAATGGCACAAACGCACCTAGATAGCTTTTTGTCTTGAGCTTAGATATAAGATGAGTTTCCCGAACAGTCTGCATGCTGCAACGGGCAAACAAAAAGTGTCGGTCCGCAGTGAGCACAATTATGCGCGGCAGCGAAAATTCCAAAAAGAGCCTCAAACGAAAAAAAACATGGTCACAAACGATAGTTCGTGTATCGTTTTCCTTTTCCAAAACGACTCATAGTATTAGTGTCACCGTATAGCGGAGGGCTCCGGATAATGTCGACCAGCTAGGGTTCTTTAACATGCACAGAAATCGCACACTACACGGGCATCTGGCATAACACCTCCATCGAGATGTGATCATCACGGCCGGGATAAACCCCGCGACTTTCGAGTCAGCGGCTGAGATCCGTAACCCTGACCAGTTAGAAACCACTTAATATGATGGCTGAAGAAGCATATTAAACATAAAGACTTCTTTCATCGGGTGTAGAGGTGCAGAACCGCACTCCCATATTCATAAATTCGCCTCAGCTTAAAGCCATGACTTGGCTTGGTTAAGACCGACAAAAATAATGCCCAACGGGAAGATCTGTTCATTGTATTTCCATTACGGCAGCTAACGACGACTTCAGCCGTTCAATTCAGTTCATGGCTTGAAGTGGCTAAGGCACGTTTATGTGCCCACATTTTTCTTCAACATTCGGAAAGTTCAAAGTCATGCACGCAGGGGCACGACTTCAGTGGGCCGCGCAGTGCACCGACAAAAATAAAAAAAACTCCAGGCCATCTTATTAAAGTTCTTTGTCTACATTAAAGTTTTTCGTCTGTCTGTCCAGGCCATCTCCACGAAGTGAATGCTGATGAGTGGGGCGAAGCTCCAACGCTTATCGGTAAAACCGTGAAACATTCGCCGACGCATAATGATACATAATGATACATAATAATATAATACTTTACGGACCACAAAGAAGGGTTGTTCCCATTGAGCTCTGCGACCCGTTTCCCTTTGAAGATTACAGCTTTGTGGTCCGTGAAGTGCGTGGCAATGTCAATACAAGTCCCTCTGATGGTGGTGGGACGCTTACAGTCGTACGAGATGCACCAGTGATCGTAACGGAACATCATGTGTGGGACTCGCCACGCCGCTGCTTTAGCCTCTGGGGTGTTCATGATGAGTGGCTGCGTGTAGATGTTCGCTGACTGAGCTCCCGGCGAAGATGGCGGCACGCCATCTAACGGGTGCCCTTTCAATTATAGCATAGTCGATGACGCTAACATGATGGCAGCGTCACCGTCATCGCACTAGCGCAGAGGCACAGCTGCGCCTCTGGCGGGAGCAATGCGAACTACCGTACAGGCGATGACGCTGACATGATGGGAGCGTCATCGTCATCGCCATCTAGTGTACACGGCGTCACGGACATATCCCCGGCTATAGGAGCTTCGCCCCTAAAACTTATTTGGTAGTAGTAACATCGGTACAGTGTTGTGCCATCGAACGAAAACTACGCGAAAGAAACCGCCGTCATCCCATATGCGCACCAAGTTTCACATCGAATTATGAAAGCTTCAGGACGTGCTTGTGTTAATGTTGTGTTTTCGACCCCGAAGCAACCTTGTAGTTTCTGCAGGCGCGTCAGTGGGAGCGGCGAAGCACTTTATGCTTGCTGCAGGAGACTTGTCAGACGTTTTGGGGCATGAAAGTGGGGTGTCGTTATACAAAAACCTCTCTCCTGTGGACGTGTTTAAATTGGCTAGACTTGCCGAAACATCAGTGATCGCCTACGCCAGGGCTCGGCAACCTGCGACCCGCGGGCCACATGCGGCCCTCGGGGCAGTATTAAGCGGCCCCCCGGCACGTCGTCAACACCCCTGCCCCTTCACTTATCACTTTCTGTCAGAAGGCTCAAAGAGGCAGTTTTGACCTAAAATTGAATTTTGACTTGTAACCTATATTTCATTGCAACACTGTGACATGCCTGCTGGAAATAAACATGATTTATAATCCAGTTTTGTGCATTATTGTACAAATCCCCAATTTACCATGTGACCCCACGCTGTATGAGCTTCACGCCTGAAGTGGTTGCCGAGCCCTGGCCTAGGCGAACACACCAGCTTAAACTTAAACTCGGGCAGCAAGGCGACTTTTCACTGCTCCACGCGTGACCCTTTCCCCATTTCTAGATGAAAGTGTCGTAATCGCAACATATAAAGATCAGCCCACCTCGAGAAAATTCGATGCATCGTGCGTTGATCGGCTTTGCCCTAGTTGCGTCAGCGCGCGTTCCGTGTTCCTCGCCAGCAGAGAGCTTATTTATGTGCAAAATGAATTATTGAAGGGCGCCACATTCTCCGATTTCTATTCTTTGTTTCCCTTTCTCTTTCTTTCCTCCTTCCTGACTATCTAATTTGTACCCCTTGCCTAGTTATGATGCTAGAGAATTTTCAATGACCGATTGTAATTGTTTACCTCTTGCATCATCCAATATTTTTCTCCATCTGACGATATTTCCTTCAGGGCAATTTTTTTTTGTTGTTGTTGACAGATCACGTTTTCTTTTGCATTCATAGCATTATGCTGACAGGAGTAGGTTTAGAGTGCATGGTGGGACATTATCTAAAAGTTGCAATGCTCATAAACGCGATAACTTATGTATCACTGTTTTTGAGGCATGTGCCGTGTCTTGAATGCTGAAAGTAATATATACGGGATTTTACGTCGAAATTACTTTAGTTGTAAATATCGCTATGTGTGTCCTCTTTTCGCTGTCCGTGTGTTTTTGTGCGCTAGACGTGCTTAAAAAATGTCGTCGTACCAACTAGCCCGATTTTCAGCACTTGTGCAAGGGTACAGGTGACCTTATAGCACCGGGCGGCCTAACATTGCACGAACTACACATGAATAAGTAGTAGCCTTGGAACTTTTCAAACTTTGTTTCTTTCCCGTTGGATAGTTTACGGCATTTACTCGTAAATAGGCAAACATTGCATAGCATGCAGCTTCCGAACGATTATCGATAATAAACGGAGAGTACAAAAAGCTCGCAACTGTTTCTTTTTACGGCGAAGCTGTCTTATAGGTTAACCCGTGGCAGGGTCGTCGTAGTAATAGTAGGTTTAGTAGTAGTAGTCACCATCGTCATCTTAGTAGTAGTAGTAGTAGTAGTAGTAGTAGTAGTAGTAGTAGTAGTAGTAGTAGTAGTAGTAGCAGCAGCAGCAGTAGCAGTAGCAGTAGTAGTAGTAGTAGTAGTAGTAGTAGGCGTAGGCAGGAATGAATTAAGACATAAATAGAACGAATTGAGGATGATGCTGATGGAAATGATGGTGATAACTTGTAGTAAAATATACCGGGAAAAGATTAGTACTTTCATTAATTCCATTGATTAGAGAATTACATTAATTTTAACAAACCAAGGCAAGGTACATGGTCGCGTAAGAGGGTCATGTAGACAACAGTGGCGCAACCTTACACACGTTCTGTGGCGTAACTGAACGCAACGCCAGGAGAGAACGTCAGTGAGCACCCCGAACGAATGCGTCAGGTTCTGATCGTCAGTTTTCAACGCATAAGAAATATATCATTATTATAGCTGACTGCCATATTTGGGTGCATTGTTCTTCAAAAGTTGAATTGAAGAGCGTGATAAATTTAAAGATTTATTTGTCTGAACAATGTTGATTGTGCGCTAACTAATGTCACAATTTCACGAAACGTTTCGTGGTTACCCTGAGTGCCATTTTCGCAAAATGTTGGTGTGGAATTTCATTAAGCCAGACACCCGATTCGATTAAATACATGTCGGCCAGAGACCGTTCTACGTCCGCTCATTCGAACGGAACTGTTGTCTCCATTCGTTCTGTGCCCTTTCATTGCGTAGCAGAAGATAAAATGATTGACATCACTGATTTTTCGGTTGCTGTTCTCACGTCTAGCTGTGAGATGACCCTCGACCAATCCCGTGCGGCGTGGTAGAACGTTCTATTACACAACGTCTATGAGGTTGCGCACTGGGCAGCGAATAATGGCCAGGATCATGGCTGTGCCGGCCACAAATTGCGTGACGCGAGGCGTTCAGTGAAACGCCATCGCCTGACCCGGCAGGTCACGCGATCTCATTTGGCACAATCAAAGGTTTAGCGAACGTATTTCAAATCTAGCGGCGACTTTATGTCACAAGGTAATTTCTCTAGACAAACACGTTCACTTGCTCGCTTACCCTTTCTCTGTCCGATGGTTTTCATGGCGTGGAACTGGCTAACAGCGAAGCTGTTGAGCACGTCATAAAAAAGACGGCTGATCCCACGCACTGTGGGAATCGATGTAATGGGAAGCAGTCAGGAAGGAGCAAATCATGCTTTACATAAATTGCATGTCATGTTTTACATGTTAGGACCTGTCATTTACGTTTGTCACCATGAACCACCATGAACGGGCATGTAAATGGCGTTGTAGATAACAATGCATGCCAAGATTTTCATATTACCACCTGCCACTTATGTTCGTTATGCAGTCATGTCACTCAATACCAAATTTGGTGCATCTCAAGCTAACGAAACGGCCGCGAGCACGCCATGAGCGTGGCATGCAAGTCATGTCGCACATGACAAGTCATGATTTCCATATTACCACTTGTCATTTATGTTCGTAATACAGTCAAGTCACTCAATCCCAAATTTGGTGTATATCAAGCTAACGAAATGGCCGTGAGCGGCTCATGCGCGTGGCATGCAAGTCATGTCGCACATGACATGTCATGATTTCCATATTACCACTTGTCAGTTATGTGCGTCATACAGTCACGTCACTCAATACCAAGTTTGGCGTATATCAAGCTAACGAAACGGCCGCGAGCGCGCCATGAGCGTGGCATGTAAATCATGTCGTTCATGACATGCACGTCATTATTTGGATATTACCACCTGTCATTTATGTTCGCCATACAGTCATTTCACTCAATCCCAAATTTGGTGTATATCATGCTAACGAAACGGCCGCGAGCGCGCTATGAGCGTGGCATGTAAATCATACTTTTCATGACAAGTTATTTATGATTTTCATGATATGACCAACCATTTATGTTCGCCATACAGTCATGTTATGCAATACCAAATTTGGTGTAAATCCCATTAACGATACGGCCAGGACAGCACAAAGTCGTAGGCGGCTAGATAGATAGATAGCTAGATAGATGCTCGTAGATACGCTCAATGTTGCCGAAGTTCGCTAAGAAATGCTTCGCATTTAAAAAACAGCTGTTTCCCGCGAGACACATCACCACTTCGTTGACTAGCAACCACCGACGCCACAGCTGTGCACCACCTGGCCTCGCCTCACCTCGCTACCGCGCCAGCTGGTATAACGTCATGCCAAGACGTGCATACGCCGAATCAGTAGCAACGGAGAAGCCACCGCAGCGCGGTGCTTGGCAACGGAACCCGCTAGAGTGCCTCGATGCGCTCGTTCGCCTCCGCTCCGTTCAGGGTGGAGACAAGCGCGTCGTCTGCTACAGCGGTCGCCATTACTGATCCCAATCGTCATTGCGCGCACTGCCAGCGCGCGTATTCGCAGCCTTTTGCTCACGAGTAAAGACACTTTGGGCTGGACTTGCCTTCGCCCAAACGCATAATCATTCACGGATGCTGCTAGTTATAGGTTTGTAGGCACGTATCACAGCAAGTAATCGAATGTTTCGCGCCTAAAGGTGTTGCAGGACGTAATGACCCTCACCGCTGGCGCGGCCGCTGGCTGCGGCTGAATAGTGCAGAGCTGCTTTGGATCACTGAGAGCTGGAGGCATCACTATTCACTTTTATACTTTGCGGGTGTATATGTTCGTTTATTTTTTTATTTATTTATGTATTGTTACACCGCATACACACAGCATTTCCCAACATGCATCAGCAGTGATAAATTTGCTGACGTGAGAACCCTAAGATTTAAATTACTCGCTGTTTAGCTAAATCTTAAAGCGAATAAAATTGCGCGCGTTTTATGTGACCGATTGCCGGATATATTCGTCCTCGTGTCCTCCTATTGAATGCCTATTTAAAATACGGCTGTATTTGCCCATTTCGAGAAAATACCAGCTAAAATGCGGTAAGCATCACAATGTCGTTTATCGATCGCAGCGGAAACGACTCTACTCTGTGATGCTTCAGTTTTTAGGAGCGAAGCTCCTTAGGCTCTCACGATGTCCGTTGTCACAGTCGGACCGAAACACAGCTGTTACCAGGCCCGTAGCCGGAGGGGGGGGGGGGGGGGGGGGACTAGGCCCCCCCCCTCTTCTGAAATTCTCATGGAGGGGGGTGTTTTACCGAAAATAAATAAAATAAATAGTGAAAATGGGTGTTTTTTGGAAGTGGGCCTCCCCCCTCCGAAAAAAAATTCCTGGCTACGGGCCTGGCTGTTACATATACCGTACAAAGAGCGTTCATAGCGCGCATATGATTTAAAAATAGACCGTACTCTGTCCATCCGTCCGTGCATATATCTGTCCGTCCGTCCGGGCGTCCATCCGTCCCCCCGTCCGTCCATCTGTCCGTCCGTGCGTCCGTCCATTCGTCCATGTATCTATCCGTGCGTCCATCCCTCCGTACGTCCGTGGATACGTCCGTCCGTCCATCTGTGCGTGTGTCTGTCCATATCTGTCCGTCCTTTATACTAGTCGGCGACTTCAACGTGGACAATATACACCTTAGGACCTAGCTTCGCTCCGTCATCAGCATTCACTTCGTGGATCTGCAGCCATTTTTTTCAGCGCCGCAAATTGCGCGTTCAGAAATTAATGACCGTGTATGGTACAAAAAAGCGTTCCTTCAGGGAGGTAATTCTGGAAAATTATTCCACCGGATAACGAAAAAAAATTTTTTTTCTATTTGTCGTTCTTGTTCCGCAAGAAAAAGAACACGGAGTGAATAGTTGCAGTTCATTACAGACGCGACAATATTCGTAATCACACGTTCATGCATCAAAAAAAAAAAAGAAGAAGAAGAAGAAGGAGATGCCCGCGACAGCGAAAGTACGATTTCCAAGCACACCCCGAAAACAACGCCAAATTTATGAGAACGGTTATCAACGTTCGAGGCACCAACACGCAGTCAAAACCACACACATAACTTGTAGTGGCGTTGCTAGTAATATACACGCCGTTTTAAAAATCATCCCAAAAGCACCCGACGTGCTTGCAATACTCACGCTGCATAGACGAGAGGCACTTGTCGGCTACCACTTGTCACGCCTTATTATCATTGTCCATAAAAGTATTCAAAGAAAACATCTTCCATCCATTCCTAGAATGGTTCGTGCACTGTGGCACACAACATCCAGTCATCTTGCGGGACTCGCGACGAATCAGACGGGCGACAAGGCGGCAGGCGCCGCGTGCACGCTTAAAAAGAGCACGGCGTGGGGTAAAACATGGCGGACGCGCGAGACGAGGCGGCGTCGACCCTTTCAAAGAATGGCCACACTCTAAGCGGGGGCGCGCGCATCGAGGCACTCTAGAACCCGCTAGGGTTCCTCGATGCGCGCGCCCCCTTGGAGGGTGGAGCCATTCTGTGAGGGGGTGAATGATGCCGCCTTCCGATCGGCGGCCTGCCATTGGGCTCCCCCCGCATCGTCGCGGCTGGTTGAGTGAGACAGGTGCGCGGCGTTTTCTCCGACAAAATGCTCGGGTGCTGCGTGCCACAGTGCACAAACCACTCGCGAAATGGCTATAAGACGTTCAGATTTCCGAAAGATCCGAAAAGGCGACGCCTGTGGCTGGTGAAGATCAAGTGCGACAAGTGGCAACCCACGGACCTTTCGTGTTTGGGCAGCCTAAGTTATGCCATTTGAGCATTTGGAGAGTTATAACTCGCCGCGCTTAGCTGGCCTTCTCGCTCGACGTAACTCGCCGCAACGTATACGCTGCCGAACGAATACTTTCGGGGCACTCACTGTTCTCGTATTGTAGGTCCAGAAACGACGCCTTGGCGTTTGTCAGCTGGTTCGCGGACGAGTATTGCCGAACGGTGACGGTATATGTGCGTGTGTGTGTTTGCGTGTGTGTGCGTGTACGTGTGTGTGCGCGTCCGTGTGTGCGCATGAGTGTGCGTACGTGTGTGTGTGCGTTGCCGCGTGTGCGCGTTCCCGTGTGTGTGTACGACGTGTGTGCGCATGCGTGTGTGTACGTGAGTGTTTGTGCGTGTGCGCATGAACGCATGATTGTGCGTGCATGTGTGTGTGTGTGTGCGAGCATGTGCGCATGCGTGTGTGTTTCTACGCGTGTGCGTGTTGACGCGTGCGTGGGATGGCGTGTGTGCGTGTGCGCATGCGTGTACGTGTGTGCATGATTCAATGCCATAAATTTCGTGATTTAATGGCATAAAAGCTGTATGTAGAGCCCCAAATAGTATGATACGTATTCAACAATTTGTTTTGCCCATCTGCTATTTACAGTAAGGTAAAAGAGATGAAAACAAAATTCAGAATACTGTGCATTGCAGGGTGCGGTCCGTAAATGGGGTAGCTGATGAATAATTCGAAAAAAAGATCTGAAATTATGGTGTGCAATCACAGTTTTTCTCTTTTCTCGTGACAGCACGTAGTTCCTTTTTTAATTCTTTTTTAGACCGGCAGGCAAACTGTTTTTACACTTTTGTGGAAGGCACAATACACACAGACACAATGAAAGGCCATGGGACTTGGGTGCGTGTGTTTCGCATCTTTAAACAATATAAATAGTTACCGACTAGCCCAAGAAGATGCTAACAGAAGGTGTTAACGCGGCTGGCGCGGACGGTAGTCTTCTGCTGCGAGCAACTCCAGCTGCTAATGTCGCTTTAAAAATAAAGATTAGACAATAGAAATCTGAGACCTTCGCACTCCCGATGCGAAAACTTTGTATTTTTGTCATGTTGTTTGAGTACCACTCGTTTTGTCGCAACGAACTCTGCATGCAGCCGCGCGACGCCCGTTGGCTGCGTATCGTGGCTATGGGAAACGTGCAGCACCTACAGGGGGCGCAGCAGTGCACCGCACCTATGCGCCGTCAGCGCCGCGAGTGGCGACTTGCGGCCACTTCAGTGTCAACTGGCGTGCTACGAATCGTCGTCTCACCGTCAGCTACGCCCGCGTTGTATGGAATTGCGTGTGCGCGAAGGTGACATGTTTGATAATACGGGTAGGCTTCCAGAAAGTTATCAGAGCATGATTCTTTTGGGGCCCCATACGAGGAGAAAGGACATAAATTTACGGAATGAATCATGTTTTCGATGTGACGTAGCACAGACGCGCGGCAGAGTGTTTTGAAAGGGCGATTCGTGCGGCCGGCCAGCGTAAAGCTCGAAGCATAGAAGGTCACCATCGATGTTTGTAAACATTATTTCTTGCCATTTTGCCTGGTTATTGTTGAGTGAACGATGACATTTGTGTCTGAAATGTGTCAGACAACCCCTTGCTATGCGCGCAAGTAATACGTACGGTCGCCGAACTGCCCGTGTTGCATTTAGTAATGCGTGGCATTTGCGCGAAGTTTTCTGTGCAGTAGTTCAGCTCCGTTTGTAGGCGTTGCTCGGGCTGCATGAGACCTTGAGTAAATTTGTCACGTGCTTTGCACGCGATATCTCAGCTGTCACGTAGCGCAATAGAACGGCGTGGCCCGGCTTCGCTTGCACGCACACTGCTGTTAAGGACTATGGCAGTACATGGGGAATAAATTTTGAAATTCTCGTGGTCTACGACGCATTTTACCTGGCATGCGTGACTTCTTCCTTAATGTTACTGTTTACGAACTGCGATGCGGGGGAAAACAGCAGCACGTGTACTAGGGAGAATTGCTGGATCTGTCGATTGCTTTTCGCCAATGAATTGTCGACTACAGAATCAAGATCACTTTTCCGGACGCCCTTCGGTTCCTCCAGCATGTTAAAAATATCAGTTAACATGCGTGGAGAGTAAATTCACAGCGAACTAGCTACAACACGTACTTCATAAACGTCCTCGCGGGATCACTTGCTTTACGTGGCGTCATAGGCATGCGCGCGAGGGAGGCGGCCGCCCCCCTCTAGTCACCTAAGGGGGGGGGGGGCGCAAAGTCTGCCCCATACATTGACTTAATAGGGAAGGGGGGCGCTGCGACGAGAGGTCTCCCGGGGAACCCTGCGCACGCCTACGCGTGGCGTCCACTAATCCAGTGTTCCCGCCGGTTTCTGAAACACAGTGACGGCGGAAAGCTGAAAAACTTTGCTCCAGGTGCGTAGTTCTTATAGTTATCGGCACATTTTATGACACAGCAATTCATACGCGACATTGCGAAGCACCGCTAACAACCTGACGCGCCTGCGTTCATGGGTCGGCTGCTGTACGGAACACGCCAATTCCTTTCGTTCACTCCCGCACCGCGGCGCCACCGGCTCAGTGCACGTTCCCCATAGGTGGCCTGCGGAGAGGGCATCGTAATGGCGGACGCCGTAGCAGACGACACTGTTGTCTCCACCCTCCACGGCGGCGGAGGGGAGCGCGCGCATCGGGGAACCCTAGAACCCGCTGCTCCCATCTATCGCAACAGCGGATGTGACGTAATGCCAAGCCACGCATGCACCACAGCAACAGTTGCGGAGGAGCCGCGCCGAAGCTACCGAAGTGATTAAGTATAACCGCCACGAGTTTAAGTAAAAGAGCTGCCTATAGCAGCTCTTTACTTCGTTAAATATGTCCCCAATAGACCCACTGCACATGTGCATATTCTCGGGGTCGTTATAGAAGAGCGACGCCTGGTCATGCTGAGGCAGTTTGTTGCAATGGGTCGTCCGAGGAAGAGCTGTACACCTGAAGAAGATGCTGCCTATCGTGAGACTCGACGTGCTGCAGAGCGAGAACGAGATCAGCGGCGGTAATCCGACGCAGTCTACTTGAACAAGAAAGCGGCTGACGTGAAGAGAAAGAGGTGGTCGATCCAAGAGCCATAAAAAGCTGGAAAATGGCGTTGATTAAACTAAGTTTGAAACATATGGCCTTAGCGAAGTGACGTAGCATTAGCCGATTAAGCCTCCTGCTTGGATCGACCAACTTCGCTGTTATTAGAGGGTACTAGAACAGGCAGTGGCGTAAATTCAGAAAAATCCCAAGGGGGGGACACACTTCCTGTCATGACGGCCATTTTGTTTTTATAAATATAGGTTTTATTTTTAATTATGCAAAATTAAAGTGATGCCTTGAAATAAAATAAATAAAGCGTGCATGAGCCTCGGCGCCGGGCCAGGGAGCTTAATCTAACAGCAATGAGCAGTCAATAGAAACGTACGTTGGTGAAGTACAGTTTTGAATGAGTTGAGTTCATAAATAGGCTCTGGCATATTTATACTAAATATGTCATTCGGGTTAAACAATCAAGTGCAAATGGTAGCCCACTTTGGTACAGCTTTTGTTTAACTTCAACTACATTCATCATCGTGTATACCTTTTAGGAATAGCCTAGTGCTGCAATGAATTGTGCTGTATTTAACTGTCACGCAGTTCATATGCGATGCTCGAAAGCTACATCTCAAGGGGGGAACACTTGCAAGGGGTGTTCCCCCCAGCCCGACCACAGGGGGGAGTCAGGACCCCCCTGTCCCCCCCCCATGATTTGCGCCACTGAGAACAGGTGAGTTCTCGGAACAAGCTTCCAAAAGTGAAGCCAAAACAGGGTCAAGCTGCGTGTGGTGCTGCGACCTTTACCCCCCAATGCGTCGTCGTTGCGACCTCTAGCCTGCAATGCGTCGTTGTTATACAGTTGCGAGCGGCTCTACCTAAGTGGTGCAGGGGTAGAATGCTCGATTTCCCGTTTAAAATACCCGGTTTCGAGTTGCAGTTATGGATGGTGTTGTTTTTCACGCTCTTCATAGAGGTGCAACAATATGGGGGGTGGACTAGAAGGGTGTGGTCGACACATACCATGATTAGAGCAGATGGGGAAGTGGGAACAGTAGAGTTACGCTACTTCGTATATGTATCTAGTAACATTAATGGAAAGTACAGGGGAAAAGTTCTCTGGCTGCTAACACATTTTTTTTATCTGTGTACCCGCAGGTGTCATCACAGAAGGCGGAAGGTACCCGAACGTGATTCCGGAAGAAACGGAGCTCCAATTCTTTGTGCGCTCCGATTCTAACGTGGAACTGCTGCTGCTCCGTGACCGAGTGGAGGCATGCTTCAAGGGCGCAGCCGAGGCCACAGGCTGCACAGTGAGCATTCGCAGGAGGCCTTTTACATGCACGTCATCCAGAACGCCGCCATCGCTGAGTCCTACCGAAAGCACGGCCACTCTCACGGTGAGATAAGGTGCAAACTAGATTATAAGCGTGCGCGAAAGAATAAGGTGTGCGCGTCCACTAAGCAGCCATACTTAAGAATGAGTCATTCGATAGCGCGCACTTGAATACCTTGAAAATTTTCAAAATGTAACCTTCAGCTCATTCAGGGAACCCACATTGATGATAATAAATTACGCAAGCTATCCTTCCACCAAAAATAAAACGCGCCAAGTTAGTTGGCTTTAAAAAGTGTACTTCCGAGCAATAATACTTAACTCTCCAAGTGTGTTGGAGAGCCAAAAAACTTCCAAGAAATATAATCTTAAGATTACGGACTATCCTACGGTGATAATCATTTAGACACCATATAGCCTCCGTCAGTATGTATCCAAGCGGCATAGCTTCCGTCTGAAGGCGTTACGTATGAGGACCTGCACGTACCGGTTTTTTCTCGTAGAATTTCCCTCTGTACACAATGCGGCACTTAACGACATCGCCGCAAAGTCCGCGCAGGACAGATGCCCGTAAAGGTGCAGGGTTCATTTTTAGATGGATGCTGTAAATGACACACATCAACGGTTTGGCGGTGTCTGTCCGCGTACAAAATCTCCTAGCGCCCCCTAGGGAGCAGTGATTTCTCTTAAACCATTTTAAGCATTAAAGTATAATTCCTAACGCCGTTTACGGAGTGCTAACAGAAACTAATGCATTAGAGTGAGAAAAAAGTCTGTGGGTACGTGTTTCGTGCGTCAACAATTACTCTGCGGTCGTACCGTAACACAAGTCTTAAGCAATTTAAGAGCTTTTTTGTTTGTCTGTTTTTTAAAAAACACAACTATCAATTCATCAGCCAACATAACTCACTGCAACAGGGATTGATTGATTGAAATAACTTTATTCAGGTCCTGCGGGACGCGCTCTAGCACGCAGCAGGCAACTACCATGTCAGTTTAAAGAAAATATACTTCTTAAGTGAGCATTGTTATCTGCCGCTTTTGTTTTGTAGTTTGTATGCATACGTTTTTTTTCTTATTTACTGAGCCCAGTGTAGAACAGCATTGTTCGTGTAAACACAATCCTCATAGCGCAAGTGACTGCACTTTATCAGACGTCGCAACCAGAGCTAAATAAAACACAGCGTAATCTACAGAAATATGACAGAGAGTGACAGACAGGGCAAGAAACACAGGAGATACGCCGTACACGAAGGTAAAATATCATTGAAAAAGTATGTGCGTGTAATAGACCCTTTTCATAAATACGCCACCCGACGGTGAGCTTTTCGTAAGTTTCGATTTTGCAACTAGTTCTGGGATAGAATTCGCCATGTTTAGGGCAAGGGGGGCGTGGCCATCCGTGCATGCGCCCGTGTAGTGTGTCCGGGCATGGGGACAGACGGCTGCATCTCACCGTCTCCGAAATCTCTGCGAATGAATGCACTGGCGCCTTGCTTTGCAAAGGTAGTGCAGCTCACTTCGGCGTCGTAATGAGTGACCCCTCGACCGGGTGGACGAATGATTTCACGTGGCTGCCGCGCCGAGGCGGACGCTAGTCAATCCAGCTCGGACTTCAGTAGCCGGTAAACGAGGAATATCGCTAGCCATAGCTAAAAGCTGCTGACGGGAAGTTACGTCCGCGTAACTGTAGCAGCATCGCCGATGAAGAACACAACGGTGGCCGGCCTGCGAAACGAGGTGGACGCGCGAGACTGTAAGTCTTGAGTGGCTGGTGCCGAGCGCTTTCGCGGGCTCTGTTCTATGCAACTGGTGCAACGCTTTAGAGGCAAGCGAGACTTGGAAATAAATGCGTTTATGCCAACAAAATTAAGAACAAATAGTTCAATGTTTTTATTGCCAGACTGTGATTTCGTATTCTTTTTCAGGCTGAATAACGCATGAACATGATTTGTGCCTCAATTAGAAATAAACAAACTCCGTTATGCGGCTTTTAATGCGCTCTTTCACATCACCTCACGTTTCGTTGCTTCGGTATTTCACTTGTCACCGGTCGCGACGCCTCACTCACAGGCTCGTGCTCGGCTCACACGAGCATTCACAACCGCGAACGCCGAAGAAAACAGACAGGCGGATTTATACATTTTGCTGACCGAACTTCTTGCATAGCTTCAAGAGCGGTTCACTTGATGTGTGAAAGTGAGTGTAGTCAGGTCTGCGGAGATATCACGACAACTTGACGGCCAGCAGCGCCCATCAGTTTGGCAGAGTACACTGTATGTACTTGCTACGGTGGCTTCGCATCATCGTCGCTCTCGCTACCATCCTGACTCCACCGGCTACATCAACAGACTGCGAGTTTCATTCCGCACGCTTCGAGGCCCTGAACCGCGCTACCAGCAACACATTTCCGCAAAGCTGGCGATGTCGGCATTCCACGTCGCCAGCGCTGAATACGGAAGCCACTGCAACTCGCTTACGATGGTCGATGCCGCGTCATCCATCACGCGGACAAGCATTTTACGTACAAATCCACAGCATGCCTGCACGGCCTAGTGCTTCCACGACCACTGTGCGCAGATATATGCGACACGTGTGTTTGTTTACATCGGTCTGTCGCACATATCTTTCCATTCTCGTCGCGGTAGCCTCGTTGGTAACTCAACGGAACACACACAGCACGTTCCCACCATCTTTAACCACATATTTCCGGCACAATTTGCAACGCGCGGGCTGGGCGCCACACTAGCGAAACGTCGCGCCACGGCAGCCTTAGTAGGTAGCCCGCCCCCCCCCTCCCCCCTACGCAGACAGTGTCGTCTGCTGCGGCGCCCTAAACATGACGGCTTGGTGTAGTTCGTGTGAAGGGCCCTTGGGGCCCCCCTTTTACGAAAAGACTCTATTTAGCCGACCACAAAGGAAGCAAAGAAGGCAGAAATGAACGGAAGAACGGGAAAGTGGGGTGGTTTTCAGACCTGCCGCCTACCCTAGGCTAGGAAAAGGGGGGCAAGAAAAATGAAAGACGGAAATAAGTGCTATTGT
The DNA here is from genome assembly GCA_030522465.1 of Rhipicephalus appendiculatus. Lineage (NCBI taxonomy): Eukaryota > Metazoa > Arthropoda > Arachnida > Ixodida > Ixodidae > Rhipicephalus > Rhipicephalus appendiculatus. Next base: position 272 of record JALIZH010028455.1, on the reverse strand, counting down.
CACCTCGTTTGAAAAAAAAAACTGTTCTACAAAGATCCCGTGCACAACATAAATGAAGGAAACGGGCAGAGGGAAAGCAACCGTTGCGGCTAAATACAGCCGACCTATGTTAAATCCTTTCATATCGAATAAAAAAAATTACAGCACTGACATCAGGCTGAACATTACTGCGGCATCACTGTAAATTGAGTATCAGTGCAGTCATTTCTAAAAGAGAAAATAGTGGCGTATGGCTTTCGAACACGCAGGGCTGTCCTTCATCGACGACTACG